>JACYXH010000429.1:1839388-2026888 GCA_026745465.1 Lota lota | reverse complement strand
TCGAAGAAAATGCTTCGTTACATTTAACGTTGATTTAACGTAAAAACGACAACCCCCACGCACACACACACACACACACACACACATACACACACACACAACACACATGGACACATCCATCCACGTGTAACAGAACCGTGTGGACATTCAAGCCCACTAGAACGTATGCTCTCTGAGTCTCCTGCCCCCCCCCCCCCCCCCCCCCCACTGCCAGATGGCTACACCACCGACGACATCGAGTTCTACTGGCGGGGCGGGGATGGCGCCGTGTCTGGCGTGGACCGGATCGAGCTGCCCCAGTTCTCCATCGTGGACTACAAGCTCATCTCGAAGAACGTGGTGTTCTCCACAGGTAGGCGCGGCCCACCGTTCAACGTCTGTTGCTAGGTTACATCTGCCCGTATTCGGAGAGAGACTTCTGGTCAGCCAAATGTTTTCCTTGCAGTCGGCTGCTGCCGAATGTTTTTGTCGTATAGAGTATGGAATATGTGGAGTATGGAATATGATTTATTGATTTATTATTATGCTTTATGTTCACATATGTATTGTTTGGTTTACAAATGGACGGAGGGTTAACCCCTTGAAATGGTCCAGGTTAGTCCTGGTTGGGTAGACTTTATTGGTCTCTTAAGGCAACAGCAAGTAGAATGTTTTAGCTAGTTTTGAAGAAATAAAATAAAGGTTAATGGCTCTTAAGCCAACAGGCCGTTTGTTCCTCTTAGCAGGATACTTAAATATATTCAAATATGTATAGATAAAGATTTTATTGTTAAAGTTCATTCTACACAAAAAACATGGAACATTGGAATGCTTTCTTCATCAATTAATAAAATATATATTTATATAAATAAATATATATATTGTAGCAATGTCCATACTACATGCCACCTAGGTGGCTCCCATACTCCACCTAGGTGACTTTCCTGGGGCTCCTCCAAACAACTGGACACAGGGTGGTGATGTTGAAAACCGGTTTATTGTAAAAGTTGCATACGATGAGGCCAGCAGACGGTGCTCCGTGCTGCCATGCCGAAGAGCTCTCCTCGAGTGTGTGTGGTGGTGGCTGGTTTAACCTGTGCACACTGATTGCTCAATGTGCAACAGGTGTGCAGCCCCACCCAGCCCCAGAGTCCAATCAGTCTGACTCAGGCCAGGTGAGGCTGCTTAAACCAGCCACCATCCACACACACTCCCACATATATATATATATATATACCTTTTTGTGTGTAGGTAAAGATTTTGGGGAAAACCTATTTGTACTCTCCTCCCCCTGCAGGGTCCTACCCACGCCTGTCCCTGAGCTTCAAACTGAAAAGGAATATCGGCTACTTCATCCTGCAGACCTACATGCCCTCCATCCTCATCACCATCCTCTCCTGGGTCTCCTTCTGGATCAACTACGACGCCTCCGCTGCCAGAGTGGCCCTGGGTAGGACCCCACCCTCCCCCACCCTCCCTCCCCCCTCCCTATTCCCCCCTCCCCCCATCCCAACTCCACTTCCTCATGATGTATTATTTACACACAGGTGCCTTCAATGAAGGCACAAAGACCTGAGAGATGTTGTTTCTATGTGTTGATATTTTATGTTTTGAGAAAAGGTTGGCGTTGACTTCGTTGCGGTAACCGCATGTTTTCTCCCAGTACAGCGGGGCGAATATTAAACAAGTGTAATGAGAACCGGCGGTGGCTTAAGACCACGCGGATGACACACAGTGTGTCTGTGGAATTAGCCTGACCTCTGTGTTGACAAGGGACTTACTTCCTTCCCTTAGCGTTTCACAGCATTTACCCCTCAGTTCAACCTCTCCTGTAAGCTTTTAGTGCACAACCGTTAGCACTTCTACGATGAAGCGCTCAGTGCCTGTTGTTCAGAGATGTCTACATGTGTGACTCATGCAGAAGAAGGCGAAAGTGTTCGTTTCGACCTTGAAATTCACTGTTTTTCAATCTATCTGCCTGTATATATGCCTGTACGTCTGGCTGTACGTCTGCCTGTACGTCTGCCTGGACGTTTGCCTGCACGTCCGTCTGTCAGTCCCCGGCCTCTCATTGGCCAGTGATAGCTTGTCAGTGCCAGAACAGGGCTAAGTCTCACACCGTAAACCAAACTTCAACCTCAATAGTAAACATGCAGTAATATCGACATGACCAAAATAATCACCTAACAACATTGCTTATAGACAGCAAAATATTCTTAGGAATAAATTGGCAAAAACAACAGAAATGTTGAAAATGTCTTTGAATCAAAACAGAGAAAGTATGAATGATTGGTTGAAAGACATAAAACACATTTAACCTGTAACAGTGTCTGTTTGTTTTCAGCTGCTTTGACAGAGCAGCAGCAGGACAATCTTAGGCCAACATGTTACGGCGCTGCTGCTGGCTTATTTATAATAATGTGTGAATCTGACCAGATGCAGATTGTGCATGCAGATGACTAATGTATCAAACACAATGCGTGTATGTCCAAAAAAGCAGGTGAATCGTGCTGTGACTAATAGCAGATGGTTCAAGCGGTCACACTGTGCTTTTAATATAGCCCATAGGTTTTGTCCCATGTACCATCACGTTTGCAACTGCAGCAAAACTCATAACGCTCCATTATTTATATTCATAACGTATTTATGTACCAAAGACCCATGCGCAAATTAATGCTGGGATCGTCACCGCATCTTCACTCATGCATCCATAAACACATCAAACACATGCACACAGTGTCTCCAGTCTCCTAGGATTTGGGTATCTGTATTATTTTGTCCACATGGGTTCTTCATGCTTTTTCCCCTAAACTGTGTCAGCTAGTCCTCTACTGCTCATGCTCCAGAATCAAAGACCAAACATTCCACATCTGCCGCAGGCTCTTTGAAGTGTGTGGATGAGTCTCATTCAAACAACACCTGAATAAAGACAACAACAACAACCACTGAAAAAAGAACCCAACCTCATCCCTTAATTCATTCTAAATGGCTAAATATGTGTGAATGTGTGCGTGAGCTCGAGAAGACTAAACCTTGCCTCCACTGACCTCCAGGGATCACCACAGTGCTCACCATGACCACCATCAACACCCACTTGAGGGAGACGCTGCCCAAGATCCCCTACGTCAAGGCTATAGACATGTACCTGATGGGCTGCTTTGTGTTTGTCTTCCTGGCGCTACTGGAGTACGCCTTCGTCAACTACATCTTCTTTGGCCGGGGGCCCCAGCGACAGAAGAAGGCGGCCGAGAAAGCGGCCACCGCCAATAACGAGAAACTGAGGCCCGATCCCAACAAGGTACGAAGATGGACGCCATTCTTTTTATTATGTCTGCCGTTGTTTTGAAACGTTGTTTGTTGGACGGTTTGTGGGGCGGTGGGGCGGTGGGGCGGTGGGGCGGTGGGGCGGTGGGGCGTCTCGACTTCAAGGTGATCATGTGATCGATGGTGTGCTTCATCTCCGACCAGCTCAGTGCTCTTATACTCTATCGCTCGATGTATCAGCCCGTTTTAGCCCTGGCTTTCCACTACAGCTTGTTAGAACATTTAAAAGTACTGAAGCAGTATTTATAGAGAGTGAATGCAGAGGCAACACATGACCAGCTTGTATTTGATCTCTTTATTTCTGTGTATCTCAAGAGGCATGGCTGACGTCGCAAGCCTTCTATATTCAATGTACTCGAATGCTTACGTTAGCTGCAACGACACCCAACCACGATTATTTTCTTCCTGCGTGTGGCAAGCTACGACTCCTACTAAGTAACAGTGCTGATTTTGTATGCTTGCAGTGGCTGGTGGGAAATGTAGTTCAGAGAGATGATGCTCTGTATGCCAGAATGAAACAGAGGGAAATTGACGCATATGACTCGATGTGGGATCCCATCTTTGTGGACGATGCTGCATTAGGACTAGGCGAGCAGAGAAATAAGGTACTGGAGGTTTAATCAATCCATCTGAATCGATATAGATCAGAGGAAAATGCTGTAGTTTGTGTGCCTTTCTTTGATTTCTGTAGATTTTTTATACAGAAACTTTGATCATCACTCCCACCATTGTGTTTCTACCCTCTCTTGGTTTGCTCTTCATGCATTTTCCTGACAGACATATTTTTGTATTTGATTTCAGTAATCAGACTTATTCATAACAGGTTTACTACATATTACTTTGTTTTTATTCATGAGGGATGGTTGATAGACTTGCAAATAGCATAAAAAATGTAACCAAAAAAAACGTTATAACACATTTGAGTTTCTAAGAAATGCATAGCTTAGTCTTACAGTACTCAGTTTATCACTTCAGTACAGATCATATAATGGTTTCACCATGTATTGTTTCTAAAATAATAAATTATTTCTAAATTAGAAACAAAATTCATAGGTTGCAGATTAAGGAATGAATGGAAGAAGTTGTCTCCCTCAATTGTCAGGCTATGGATGAAGAAGTGTTGGCGTAAACCTTTTACCTTTCCTCTATCTTTTGCAAAGTCCTTGCTCCTACCTTCAACCTTGTCCCCCCACATTATTTCTTTATTTTGGTTTCCTTTTATTTATTCTGCTTGTTTTTTGAGAAGAGAATTTTAACCACACCGGTTGAAATTCTGAAAAAACATTGAGAATTTCTCATGAGAACAAGTTTGTTAAACTGCTTTGTACTAATACAGGAATGTGATTTCATAGTTTTTCTGTTGCACAATCATCTGACTATCAAAAGATGATCATGAACCATTACTTTTATTCAGCACTGTAGACTAATAAGTCAAACATTTGCTCATTTTGCTTATTTCACTTAAGCATCCCATTGTTTTTAATTGTTGACAGACGATTTTAGCCAGAAGTTATATGAAACCTTTCTTAGAGTGTAGTCATTTGACTTGTCATGTGATACGCCTCCCAAACGGACACCTCCTCTCACATTCCCCCTATGTCTTGTATCCCTCCCCCCTCCCTGCGCCACCACCACCACACAGATGAACCCTGACGACAACATCCTGTTCAGCACCCTGGAGATGAAGAACGAGATGGGCGGAGCCGGCGACCTGTCCAGGGGCCTGGGCGGGGCTCCTGGGGACCCCCGCAACACCATGCTGGCGTACGACAGCTCCACGCTGCAGTACCGCCGCGCCGCCATGGCCCGCCAAAACTATGGGCACAGCGCGTTGGAGCGCCACGCCCAGAAGAAGTCCCGCCTACGGAGGCGGGCCTCCCAGCTCAAGGTCAACATCCCCGACTTGTCAGACGTGAACTCTATCGACAAGTGGTCCCGGATGATCTTCCCCACCGTGTTCTCCTTCTTCAACGTGGTGTACTGGCTCTACTACGTCCACTAAACCCCCACCCGACCCCCGCCGATGGAGGAGGAGAAGGATCGACCCAGAAGTTTGTTGGCAGTATCGGGGGGAGTTTTGGGTGGGGCGGGGAGGAGGGAGGAGAGGGATGGTGGAGAAATGGGACGGGGGGAGACGTGAGTGTGAAGCGGGAGAGATAAAAATATAATGATTGGAGGGTGAGAGGGTGAGAGAGAGAGAGAGAGAGAGAGAGAGAGAGAGAGAGAGAGAAAAAAACAGTGCACCTACTTTTCTGCCGATTCATTACGAGAAAATGTGACGAGAACGCAAGGACTAATGGAGAGAGCGCAGCACCCATCACCGGGGTCGTCATGGCGACTCGTTCCGAACGGACAACACCGTAATGACTGATCAACACTTCGACAAAAAAGCCAGAGATTTGAAAAAGACAGACATTGGTGCCTGTTCCAGAATTTCAATATACCACTAATATTTGTCATTCGTAGCTTACTCTCTGTGGATCAAATATTTATGCTTGTGTTTGCATATACTTTAAGGATTGGTTTTGTTTAGTGTATCTATTTACTTCGTAGCCAAGCTGTCTGCATCCTGGGAAAGCTTTAGCGATGATTTTAAAGGAGTCATCCTTGATAGACTATTTTCCTATAATTACTGTATATCAAAAACATCCTTTAAAAGCATGCCTACGTTTTATTTCATTTGCATCTCAATCATAATGATCGAGCGCAAAGCATTTTGATTTTCCTAGTTGAATTTATTCTGTCTAGCAATATGCGCGCCACTAACCATGTTAATCATGCTCTCTTACACTCATTGCCATGACTTAGTTTGGTTCACTGGGGGTGTGTGTGTGTGTGTCTGTGTGGGTGGGTGGTCAGTCACCAATGGGTGCTCTATTTTCTGCACATTTCTATATGGATCTTCTAGTGGGACCGAATACAGTAAGCTTCCTTTTTATTTCCGGCTGGGGACGGGAGAATCAAAGAGTCCTAGGAAACTCCTAGGAGGGGGAAAGAAGGGGAACTGTACAACGCTTTGGCAACATAAAAATCCACTTCCTTGGCACTCACATTTTCCAGTCCATTTCATCAAGCCCAGAAAAAAAAGAATGAAGGGGAAAAAAAACCCAAAACACATTTATCCCTTGACTTCTGCGTGCTTTTTTGGCACCTTGTGTGGGGTGCTCCAAAGGCATAGAATGGCTTTATCGTGACATACGCAGGTGTACATGTCGCTGATGGGCGAGTTGAGTTCAAACTTTTTATTGCAATGAAAGTTGCTGCATAAATATGGTAATCCACAATCATCATTATCTGTAGAGTTGAATGATAGCGCTATGATGCGTTTCATTGTGATTAGGTTTCATGTAGATGAAGTTAAATCATGTTTAAAGAAAGAATTTAAAGAAGTTCATTTTTATAAAAATCTATACTGGTGATTTGTGTAAATACTATGGATTTATTCTATCAAAATGGGTCTCTCTATTGGTGTTTTTGCAGTTATCTAACAGATACAAATATTTCATTGAGTAAAAGAAAAAAAACATTATAGGAAGAAAAAAACAAGTATCACAGTATTACTGACCCTGTACTTTTTTGGACTATATCTTTCCTTTCTTTGTTTTACTTTCCTTTTGATGGACTCTAAAAGCTTCTACTTGGTGAAACAAAAACACTTCCAGAAACTCTCTCAGTCATTTTCGGGTCAATGTTTTTGTTCTCAAGAAATGACTTTACATGGACCCAGCTCTCAAGTGACATCCGTTGTCTGGCATATTTTGTACAAAGACCCTGTAAATTCCAATTGTAATATTTCATAATGACTTATGTACATATCTTGTGTAATGATTGTCAGCAAATTACGAAGATGTATCTAAATTCAATTAAAACTCAATTCAGCCTATCACTTCATTGACGAATACACAGGGTTAAATATTTGTGTGTTTTTTATTTTTGTATTTGTTATTTGGGGCGCTGCAGATTGACACCTTGTGAGGGGTAGAGACTTGTGACTCCGATGACGACTGAGCTCCAGTGTAAAGCGGATGTGAGCGAGCGCATGATTGGTTGAGGAAGGGAGTGGGCGGATCTTGCAGCCGGATCAACGTCGAGGGTGGGGCTGGTGTTGGCCAGAGGTGTAAAAGGGTTTACCCTGGTGGTTGTAATGGTAGTGGTAGTAGATCATAGGCCTGTGATTCTCAACTGGGGGTTTGCAACCCAATAAGTAGGTTGTGAAGCCTAACCTTAATCTTAAGAAAGAAGCCCGTGCATTAACTAATGTTTCAATGGCTTACTATTTCATTGAATTTAGCCCCAATTGTTTCCTCTTTTTGTTCCCTTCATGTTTGTAACACTACATGAAGGCATGTTG
Organism: Lota lota; assembly: GCA_026745465.1. Lineage (NCBI taxonomy): Eukaryota > Metazoa > Chordata > Actinopteri > Gadiformes > Lotidae > Lota > Lota lota. The sequence continues at coordinate 2,019,234 of JACYXH010000429.1, read as the reverse complement.
ATTACAATATATGTAAATACTTTTTTTAATTTTTGGGTCCTGACTTAATGACTAATGACACATGTGGGGCCTGAGGCTAGACCAGTGGAGAACCACTGTCACAGGCTAAAGCCAGGACAGCACAGCGATGAGAGGGCTGGGTTAGGGGTCTGCCTGACCCCTACGCGAAGCTCAGCCATGTATTCATGAAGCACAGCCTCAGGGTACATAAATGCAAAGAGGCGTGCGTTTTCGAGGCCATTCTCCAGACTCACTGTGGTGGTGGTGGCTCTCCACCGGATCCACAGGGCCAAAGAGCCTGCCTCATGAAAGACGTTGAGGAGGAGGAGGAAATAAATAATAGAGAGCAAGAGATGTAGAGAGACAGGGAGAGAAAGAGAAAGAGAGAGAGAGAGAGAGAGAGAGAGAGAGAGAGAGAGAGAGACAGAAGGAGAGGGAACGAGAGACATCCTTCCTTGACCTAACTCTGCGTTCTGTTATCATTCAACACAACGACCAACTGCCACAAATCTGTCACTACTTTCCCATCTGTTTGCTTCCTGTCTGGGACGCGGTCACATTAACACCCTTAACATGTTATGGTTGAAAGGAAGACCATGTTGTCATTATCGTTCTTGAATGTGCAGTTGTGTTGTGTTTGATACAGAGGACCCCTTTAAAGCAATTGTAGCGTAACAAGACTTTAGGCAGATAACGTCACGGTGACAAAGTGATATAGCCAGTACAGGCAGCAGTACCTGAGCCCTGCACTGCTGTCTCAGGGCCTGTGTGTGTGTGTGTGTGTATGTGTGCGTGCGTGTGTGTGCATGTGTGTGCAAATGCATGTTCGGTGCATGTGTGTGTGTGTGTGTATGTGTGTTTATGTGTGTTTGTTTACACATGCGTGTGTGTGTGTGTATGTATGCGTGTGGTTGTGCGTCTCTCTGTGTGTGTGTGTGTGTGTGTGTGTGTGTGTGCATGTTCTGTTAGGGTGCAGGAAGACATATGTGCTTAATCTCCCTTATCTTCCTTTTCCTCCATTCACCATGAGGCGACGTCCTTTGGAAGACCTGCGCATTCCCATTGTGTTGAAGAATGGACCTGTGTTATCCCACTGGAGACCCTCACTGCCACGGAACAGCCAGTACCTGGGACCAGCCACTGCCTTGGACCAACCAATACCTGGGACCAGTCACTGCCTTGGACCAACCAATACCTGGGACCAGTCACTGCCTGGGACCAGCCACTGCCTGGGACCATACAGTACCTGGGACCACAGCCAGAACAGAGGGGGTCACAGGTCACGACCATAACCAGAACAGTGGGGGTCGATGGTTCACGATTATAATGATATAAGTGAGGTCATGGGGTCAAGTTGACTGGCCGAATGGCATTCCAGTGCATCGTATGATGCATTGGAATGTTTTGTGGATCGAAACAAAGAAAACTATAATTTTCTCACATTGTGTTGATCTAGTCTATATTGAATTGAGTCATTCATAAAGTGCATCACAGTGAATATGGATTCAGGTAATACAGAAGAAGGTAGTGGGTGGTCTTGCTTAATGGTGTCCCCACATTGGCACAGGACAGCAGGCAGAACCGTTTAGCCTTTTGGAAGTCCAAAAGGCTAAACCACAGAACTGAGTCCCTCTTTGGCAGTTCAAAGTTCCAAAGTCTTTGTTGGTTCACCCCTGTGCTGTTAGAGACCTGCTGTGTCCCTCAAAAGGGAGAGTCTAGAGTCTGCACACTGAATTAGAGAGTGCGTGTGTGAGTTTGTTTCTTGTCTGTGTTATTTCTTTTGAAACCAACGTTATTAGCGAGAAGGGAGAAGAGGCAATCTGCAAAGCATCTATTCTAGAAGGTACGATCCGTACGGAGCCGAGACAGATAAGACAAAGTGGCGCGTTAACCTTGTGTGAAGGTTCCAGCGTCTGCGTCGGTATGAAAACGACTTGCCACAATCGCGCTCCGTAACGGTGGCCATCATAGTAGCACAGGAAGCGCTGGTTATTATCTCCTTACGGCAGACAGATGGTTTGTGCTGAATCGTCCTCGCTCCTCTCTCTCCCTCTCTGCTTCTCCCCATCTTCTCACAATGGACGTTAGTGATGGGGGGGGGGGGGGGGTAACGGGAGGGGCTGACAGATGCATTCTACTCTATGATGTTTGCGTGTCGCTGGAGTAATTAGGGATGCGCGGGCCTTTCCTGCGTGAAGACGTGTGCGCTTGTGTTGGTTTGTCTGCATGTCCTCATGCATTTGTGTCGTTTTCAGTCGTTTTGTGTGTGTGTGTGTGTGTGAGTCTGTGTCTGTGCACGTGTCTGTGCACGTGTGTGTGTATGCGTGTGTCTGTACATGTGTGTTTGTGTGAGTATATGTCGGTACACGTGTGTTTGTGTGTGTGTGTGTGTGTGTGTGTATGTGTGTGTATGTGTGTGTATGTGTGTACATGCACTTGTGTGTGTGTATGTGCATGTGTGTGCGTGCGCTTGTGTGCATGTGTGTAAATGATTGTCGGTATGTAGATACGTGTGATCACAGCTGTGCCACTGTGCGGTTGCTGTGCCCACCGAGTCAAGCCTGGCTGACTGGGTTGGAGGTGAGTCTGGCATCCACACTCCATGACCATCTACATAGAGCACATGTGACTGATATACACACACTGCCACCCAGGAGATATAAGCCTTCCAACGTCAGCTGTCACCAAAGCAACAACCTGGGATAACATGTTATTTTAGGTCAGCAATGGTATTTTAGTAAGCTAATCCAGCAGCAAATAAAGGAACATTCTAATGTTTTAAGTGTGTCCTGCTATGGTTGTATGTACTCATCAAAACAATGAGATGCACTACATTTATGGACATTCTTAGCCTCGCAGGCTCACCAGTGGAGTCTGCATTAATTAGCATCTCTATGTGATTCTGGCCTCTTTAAACAGGCCAGGCAGCCTGCACTGGAAAAGGCAACATATGTCATTATGAGCAAATGGAAGGTATCCTACATGTATACCATCTGTGCAAGACACAGAAAAGTATCTGTCACACGCACACTCACGCACACACACACACACACACGCACACACACACACGCACACACACACACACACACACACACACACACGCATACACACACACACACACACACACACACACACACACACACGCATGCACACACATGAGTTTCTCACATGAGAACAGAGCACAATGCAGGAATACAGGAGAACAGGCAGCTGAGGGGAGTTAGATAGTTAAAAAGACGTATAGGCCACTATAGTGTGCACTTAATCACTTGAACATCAAAACCTAATTAATTTAAGCTAGTTGGAGCAAGCTGACCTCGGAATAGGGCCTTGGGTCATTTTCCATCACAGCGGGCAGTTGTTTATGCTGAATACTAGGTTATTGTTATTGAAAGAGATGGTTGACCACGCCATAGCCCCTCAGTGGGTGGGATATTACATCATTGGGGGGTAGTTAGGCTAAGAAGGCGGTGACCTGTAATGAATGTGTGTACTATCAACACTCAATTAGTACGATGGAAGGGAGACATCTCTAGATGCAAGGAGAAACTTATATTCCCTATAAACAAAAGTTTATATGATTCGTATATTATATTTATATAAACAATGTTTTATATCGTTTGCATATAGCTTTTATCTTATAACGACGATTACTATATCCCCGGCAAACACCGTGCAGGGCCTTATAGCCAAACGGTATTGTTTTAGAGAGTTCTCATTAGAGGCAGGTCTACATCAGATGAACCAAACGTATGGGTTAGAACCAAACGTATGGGTTAGAACCAAACGTATGGGTTAGAACCAAACGTATGGGTTAGAACAATGACCAATTTCTATCGATGGGTGTGAAGGCGAACAGCCCGGCCAACGCGCTACAAGACTTTTGGTTTTTGACAAAACATTGAGACACCAAGCTGCCAACATGCCGCTGATCTATTGTGAGTATATCCTAAAGACTTAGTTATATCATTAGACATATCAGGTCAATGACTTTGTGTAACTATCTTATATTTGTTTGATAAAGTTGTTCGTTGTTAGGTGACGGAGACGACGCGGGGAGAATAAGAAGCAACAGGGGGAGTACCGTTCATGTATGTAGCCATCATCTCTGAATATTCTGCCACTTATTCTGCTACGTATTACACTTACTAAAGTGCCTTGCACAGTATCACCACTATAGTCTTTTAACTTATAAACTGGAGGATGTCTTGAAAGTCTCTGATATTGTAAAATATTCATCTGTATAGGTCTGCTCATCGCCTTTTCGAAATGTAGCTTTGACTTTTGAAATGCACCTACATCATACCTGAACACTATCTCTGTTTCGGGATGTTTAGTAGAGGTTGTTAAATACCCTTATCTCATTATCTTCAACGACACTGACAGGGGTCATTTTTATCGATCTGTGGTATGAGCATATAAGCATGAACCATGTCCTGTAGTTTACCCACATATCGTTTTGAGTTAGCGGCCGTTAAATATCTCCACATGTTTGATTTTAGAGTCCTATTGAAACGCTCGACTATGCTGGCCTTGGTCTCGTTAGATGCAGAGAAATGTTTAATATTATGTCTCTCGAACAAACGCTGAAACATGTTGTTGTAAAACTCTTTTCCAGCGTCAGTCTGCAGTTTGTCGGGGACACGGCCTTCTTTGAGACTATCGCCAAAAGCTTTGCTGACGTCGTTAGCACTCTTGGATGGTAAACAGCGAACCCCTGCGTATTTTGAAAACACATCGATACACGATACACAACAGAAAACGCACTCCATCATTTTCGGTTGAATACTCCGTCATATCCACTAGATCAGCCTGGAACTGCTTATCTATACCGCTAACCAATACTCTTGTTTCTACGGAAATGTATCGCAGATGGTGTATGCAGATTATAGGAGTCTTGCTTTAATAACCATTTCTTGACATATTGTAGAGGAGGTATCTGACCCTTGCTCTGTTTAAAGGCAGATACAGCTGTCTATCCATATCGTCTAAGGGTGACAAACTGAACACTGAACAGAGTTTACTTTTTTATTTCAAAACCCCCCTCCCCATTCTCCACAATGTCAAGATACTGCTTACATGCTGTTTTATTTTTCTGTACCATTTTACAAGCTACCAATCTAGCCGCAGCAAGACAATTCACATTTTCATCCATATTCAACTTGAAGACATCAGATACAAATGCACATACACACATAACATGACCGACACTAAAACACATACTATCGGATAAATAGTTTATCAATTCAGATAGCTTTAAATCCAGAGGCTTATGAGGTTAAATGAGCATGTTTTGATCATATCATTCCAATCCTTATACAAGTGTTTGATATATACAGTATATATATTATGATTGACAAAAGTATCATATCCCCTAGGCTTAATAACATCACTATTTTCCACCATACTATACATCAGAGCAGCAAGCCTATCGGATACAGACTGCGTTAACATGTCATAACCATAAGAAATCAAATTACCCATTTTAGATCATAGTTTACAACCTACAATGTACGACACCATATCAGTGTTGCGTCAAAAATGTTACTCTGATGTTCAGGGGTGACATGACTCACTTATTTCAGTCATTTTATCCATAACATATGTTTCAGATAGTAAATTGCATAGAACAGATTCCGATACACCTACAATTTTGTCAGGGGCAACTGATAGACCAGTTGTATTTTTTAAAATAGTTTCTAAAAGTATCTGGAAGGGTCTTCTATACAACAATGCACATATATCGTCATAATGGGCTTCGTAATGATACCATGATGGTCCTTGCAGACAACTATGTCGTCGTTGGCTTGGGTTGTTGTACGCGCATCCCCAACAGTATGCCTGGACCTTCTTGTTGATGATGGCTTCCACACACACATGTCGTAGCTCTCAAAACACCCAGGGATTCAGGGTTTAGACGCGGTGTCGTTAGGTTCCAATCCTCATCCACCGTCAGCGTATCCACCACCAGCTTATTGTCAAATCCCTTCTGTAGATATGTAAGATTCTTTCCCCCCAGATAGGTGGCAAAGTCTTGTAACCATTCGTTAGTTGTAACACCATCTAAATCTCCACTGTGCATGTTCTCGTTGCCATATTGTAAATGCAGATCATCATTGTCCTGATCTGTATAACATAACAAATATACATTTAGACACCAACAAAAAGCAAATAGAACACGTTTTTGGGCCTTTTCTAAATATTCAAATTTTTCTACAGCTGCGTGAGCGCTGTAGCCTCACTACACAATAGACCATTACTGAGATCCGCTGCAAACTCTTCATCAGAAACCGGTACAAATAGCTGTTTTTAAATTTCTCCGTAAGAACGTGTGCGTACTGCTTGACAACTCAGTCAATCTCCTGAAAAATCGCTTGTATCTGGGGCCAATCACACCACTGAATAAAAAAGACAGCGTCAAACAAACAATCAGAGGCTATAGCACTGTTACGGGATGGGTGCCTGTCGATGCAAAACGGGTCACGGTTGCTCAGAACCAGTGTAGGATTAGAGCATCGACGGAAAAAAATTAAATCACTGTTCTTCAGAAAAAGATTAGTCTCCATGCGGTAAATCTCGGCTCCCAAATCACCATGCAACTGTGAGACATAGGGGCCTTGACTCCATCCTTCAATAGCAAGCTCAGGACATACATTCTCACGGAAATGTAGCCAATCACTGGTAAACATACGCAGATCCCCATCAGTCTTTTGCTTTTAATACGACATAACCGTCCTTGAATGAAATTATGTACTCATAGCCTTCATCACCATTATACACAATTGAAGCTTCCTCATAGGTCCCAAATCAAACAAACCTACCACTTATCGGGGAACCGATTAGCCACATTGTATATGCATAGATAAAAAACGAATAAGTAGCAGAATATTCAGAGATGATGGCTACATACATGAACGGTACTCCTCCTGTTGCTTCTTATTCTCCCCCATGTCGTCTCCATCACCTAACAACGAACAACTTTATCAAACAAATATAAGACAGTTACACAAAGTCATTGACCTGATATGTCTAATGATATAACTAAGTCTTTAGGATATACTCACGAGACACCAAGCTGCCAACATGCCGCTGATCTATATCAGCGGCATGTTGGCAGCTTGGTGTCTCAATGTTTTGTCAAAAACCAAAAGTCTTGTAGCGCGTTGGCCGGGCTGTTCGCCTTCACACCCATCGATAGCCATTGGTCATTGTTCTAACCCAAACGTTTGGTTCTAACCCATACGTTTGGTTCTAACCCATACGTTTGGTTCATCTGATGTAGACCTGCCTCTAATGAGAACTCTCTAAAACAATACCGTTTGGCTAAAAGGCCCTGCACGGTGTTTGCCGGGGATATAGTAATCGTCGTTATAAGATAAAAGCTATATGCAAACGATATAAAACATTGTTTATATAAATATAATATAAAAATCATATAAACTTTTGTTTATAGGGAATATACGTTTCTCCTTGCATCTAGAGATGTCTCCCTTCCATCGTACTAATTGAGTGTTGATAGTACACACATTCATTACAGGTCACCGCCTGCGTTTTCTTAGCCTAACTACCCCCCAATGATGTAATATCCCACCCACTGAGGGGCTATGGCGTGGTCAACCATCTCTTTCAATAACCTAGTATTCAGCATAAACAACTGCCTGCTGTGATGGAAAATGACCCAAGGCCCTATTCCGAGGTCAGCTTGCTCCAGCTAACTTAAATTAATTAGGTTTTGATGTTCAAGTGATTAAGTGGACACTATAGTGGCCTATAAGTCTTTTTTAACTATCTAACTCCCCTCAGCTGCCTGTTTTCCTGTATTTCTGCATTGTGCTCTGTTCTCATGTGAGAAACTCCTATTTCTACCCCAGGGGTGAGGGTATGAGCATCCCTCCTACCTGTGTTTTTCCCACACTGGCCCACAAAGGCTGCTGCAAATTCACCCCCCAAGCTCACCCCAAGTTCACCCTTCCCCTGGGGAAAATAATAATTATAATCATTTCCGGAAGCTTGGACCGGAAGCGAAAGCTGCATTGATATAGGATAAGGGGGGTTACTTATTTACTACTTGCGCGTTCAATCATTAGATTTTTTTTGTATTTGGTATTGGTATATTGGTATTTAAGGCATGGTGTCTGAAACAAATGGCAAATTTTCAAAGCACCATCTTTAAATGCTTATGGTTCCAGGTTGTAAAGTTGAACTCTTATCTCTGTCTGTTCTGTCCATATTGTAACCTTTAAAATATGCTTTGGATCATAATAATTGTATTCGACTAGAGATCATTTTTGTTTAAAGCCAATACAAAAATGTAAGTGGTTGTAAAACGTAAAACTGTTCTAACTACGGAATTGTATTGTTTATACAAGTAATGATTTCACATCGATCATTGTCAGTGATAATCAGACGAAAGAACAAATAAATCCAATCAAATACAAATCAACCGCGTTGTTTAAGAACACATGAGCCAATAATATCACATTCTCACCAGCTGCTCTATGATCTTAATCATCAGCCACTCGATTTCAACTTGGCTACTCATCAACAAGGAATGCCACCTGCTCAGAGAGAGAGACCACGCCTAAAAACACCTGGGGGAGGGCTTTGAGGCACAACAGAGGTGTGCGGTTTTGTCATTGACTTGAACCTCTGGGCATTCACACGCCACACGGAGGAGAACACGGCACTCAGAAGGGAGTCAGCATGAGCGCAGCAGAGCCGGGGAACACCATTGGGTCCACCAAAGGATCTGGTGACCAAAAGGGTAAAGTTCAGAAGAGAAGAGAAGAAGAAGACTCCGGAATAACCGAGGCCACCATGGGGTGGAGGAGCCCCTTGGCCCTGCTGAGGGATACCGTGCAGGGGATCAGGGAGCGACAGAAGGACCTCCGCACCCTGGTGTCCAACCTGCCCTACGACCAGCTCGGCGCCGGCAGCCAGCCCAACCGCTTCTTCCCCGGCAACGCCGTCAAAACCACCAAGTACACGCCGCTGCTCTTCCTGCCCATGAACCTCTACGAGCAGTTCCACCGCTGGGCCAATATCTACTTTGTGGGCCTGGCCGTCCTCAACTTCGTCCCCGTGGTGAACGCCTTCCAGCCGGAGGTGGCGCTCCTTCCCATCTGCGTGATGCTGGCCCTCACGGCGTTGAAGGACGGCTGGGAGGACTTCCGGAGGTACAAGTCGGACAGGATGCTCAACAACAGGCCGTGCCTCGTCTACCGCAGGTACGTCACGCCGCCGCCCGGCGCCCCCTCACTGTGTGGGGCGGGACTGACGGGACTTTGTAGAAGGCTGTTGAGTAACACAACTGAATAACGGCTGCCCAGATGTGAACCTGCTTTATGCTATTGTGCCGACAGTGGTGGATGGTCAACCGTATGGATGTAGAATGTGTGGCACCGACCTGTTTGTGTATATTAGAATGTGCATGTGTGTTTGAGTGTGAATGTGTGTATCTGTGAATGTGGGAGAGTGAGTGTGAATGTGTGAAATTATGTGAGATGTGTTTGAGATATGAGGTGGTGGAAAGAACCAGAGAGACACAGAAAGCAAGAAACTGTGTGTGTTGTGTGTGTGTGTGTGTGTGTCTGTGTGTGTGAGTGTGTGTGCGCACGTGTGTGTGCTTTTTTCAGCTTGTTTCCAGCACCCCATGGGAATTTTTGACCTAGAAATAGAAAATGTGTGGGAGATTATTCTTCTGCAGAAGCGTCTTAACATCTTACATCCATCCGATCGGACACATTGGGTTGAATCCTTATCTATATGTTGCATCAAGGGGATCCAGTTATTAGCTATTTTGAACTGCTCACAAAAAAAGAAAGTAAAATACTACACTTTGGATAATTACAATGTCGTTTCACACCCATTATGTTATCCTGAGCTATTGGCGACAGATTACGCGGAAATCAGTATGGATTTCTATTGGCCGTGGGGGGCTTAATGCAAGCCTTAGAAGGCCCTTCATAAGGATCACTATCATGGCTGTCTGCAGCTGCTTCCCCGTCCATCCCCCAGTCAGCAGGGGTATCGGGAAGTGCAGCATCAGCTGAAGGAGCCCTCTGTACACGTGTGTGTGTGTGTGTGTTTGTGTGTGCATGTGTGCAGAAGCGTGTGTATTTTTGTGTAAATGTGTTTGTTTGTGTGTGTGCACACCATTGAACTATATAAGAACAGCGCACATGGATTCTGTGTGTGTGTGTGTGTGTTTACGTGTGTGTCTGTGCCCAAGCCTGTGTGTTTAAGTTTGTGTGTATGTGCGTGTGTCTGCATGACTGCGTGTGTGCACAAGAGTGTTTGTGTGTGTGTGTGTGTGTGTGTGTGTGTGTGGATGCATGCATGTGTCTGCGTGACTGCGTGTGTGTGCACAAGCATGGGTCTGCGTGTGTGTGTGTGCGTGACTGCATGTATGTGCACAAGTGTGTGTGTGTGTGGGAATGACTGTGTGTGTGTCTGTGCGTATTTGTGTGTGTGCGTGTGTTGCTATGTGTGTGTGTGTATGTGTGTGTGATGGATAATGGTCTGAGGTGGGGGGGGGGGGATCAGGTGGTCCAGAGAGCGCAGACTTCAGACACAACTTCAGACGCTTTTGAGAACACGCCAGTCCCTCTGGGTCTGTTGGCCAGGCCCTCTGGGTCTGTTGGCCAGGCCCTCTGGGTCTGTTGGCCAGCCCCTAGACATCTGGGCCTCACACGCCACACACACAGGAGTCTCCTCCAGTGGGTTCCACACATACACCTATTGCTGAATAAGTGGGGACCCCTTCGCTTAAATTGTATCGCTTAATTTTTTGGGACCCGCTCATAATCAGCCTGGTTTCTTTTTATCCACAGCGCATTACACGAATAGTGCTAGTGCAGGCTTCCACATAATGCATGGGGATGCCTTTAGTCACCTCTCTTGATTCAGTGTTTATAGATTGTTCACAACTGCTAACGTCATGTTCACAATCTATGTTACGTTCAAGATGAGACTGGCCTGCCAAACGATAGTTATGTTATTATAACTCTAGTTCTATGATTGTAGGCGTAGCCGTCTAGGCTTCGCCTTATGGGCTTGTCCCGTGCGTGCACTCGCGTGCACTGAAAATTTTCAGCAATGCACCAATCAACGTGGGCACAGTCCACACTTCCCACGACACCGTGTATATAACGCGGCGCACAGCTGTGTTCGTCCTCCCAGCTATTCTTTCAGCATTTAGAGGGTACAGCAGGTGGGAAACTAGACGGCTACGCCTACAATCATAGAACTAGAGTTATAATAACATAACTATCGTTCTATTTCATGTAGGCTACGCCGTCTAGGCTTCGCCTTATGGGCTAAGGTGAAGCTGCGAGCGGAGCCCAATAAATGTACTCCTGCTGGACCCAAGTCACAAAAATAAAGACCTACGTCACAGGGCACATCAGACTCAATAAGCCGAAGATGTGCAAAACACAACAGCTAAATAAGAAACCCTGAATTCTCTTAAAAACACGCAAAGCGATGATAAAGAGAATAGAGTGAGTCTGTAACTCTGACTCAACCCGTATTTCAATGAACATGAAAAAGGGGGAATGCAGAGCAACAAGGCTTCTCCTACGTCCGCTACCATAGGGGCGGAGCTAGGAAGAAAACCAAGCTACCAATAGCAATGAGCAACAAGGCCCTTCCTACCTACACTCAAAGAGGCGACAGGAGGAAACCTGTTGTGCAATGTTTAATAATAGAGGGCAGGATATAAAACGCCGGTTACGAACCGTAATCAGAGTAATAATAACCTGTCACTCCTGAGCTCAGTACCCACGCTGGAACACCACCGGGTGACAGCGGAGAGAAAATTAAGCTGAGCGACATCACGAGCGTAACAGGCTCTGATGAACGATAGACCAATATCTAATTCGTAGAGAGGGAGCCCGACTCCAACACAGAGTGGCCGAGTGAGCCCCTGGACATGTCCAACATGTAGGAACGAATAAAAAGAATCGGGGGAAGACCATGACGCAGCCGCGCAAATGTCTTCTACCGAAATTCCCTTGAATAGGGCCGACGAAGCGGCCATCCCTCGTGCAGAGTGAGCTCTAACACCCAAAGGTGATGCTAAGCCCTGCAGAGTGTAGGCCAAGCAGATACCCTCACATATCCAGCGGGGCAGACGCTATTTAGAAAGAGCGCGGCCCTTGGCAGCGTCGCTATAACACACAAACTGTTGTGTGGAGCGAAACTCAGCTGATCGTTTCACGTACATAGCCAATGCCCGCACCGGGCACAGGAGATGCCACTCCGTATCCGCTTCACTAGTATGAGGAGGGGGGTGAAAAGCCTTAAGCACAATATCTCTCGACCGAAAAGAACTGAATATGTTCTTGGGGAGGGACGCAGGATTGGGTCTAAGCAGCGCGAAGGAGCAGTCCTCGTTCAATAACAAGCAGCTCGGGCTGACAGACAGTGCGGCCAACTCACCGACACGTTTGGCAGAAACCAAAACCAATAAGAGCGCCGTTTTAAAGGAAATAACATCCAAAGGGGCTTGAGACAGAGGCTCGAAAGGGTCCTTGGATAAACCCTGCAACACGGTGGGAAAATCCCAACGCGGTGTAAGCACACGAGAAAACAGGTTTAACACGTCTAACCCCACGCAAGAATCTCTTGACTAGTGGGTGACCGAGAACCGGTTTTCCGTCATATCCTTCGTGGCCAGCCGAAACGGCCGCCGGATAGACTTTGACAGTAAACACTGAAGGAACCCAAGCACGCTTCCCACCTCACAGAGAGATGGGATAACGTGATTGAGGTAACACCACGTAGAGAAAGCGCCCCACATCGCCGCGTAAAGGGAGGAAGTGGAAGGCGCGCGAGCACTCTGAATAGTGTTGATAACTGATGCTGGCAGACCTCTGCCTTGCAGAATCAACCTCTCAGAATCCAAACCAACAACCGACCCGTCACATCGAGCGGGTGGTGCACCGTCCCGTGAGCCTGTGAAAACGCGTCCGGTCTGATCGGTACCGGCCACGGCTCCGTGCAAGAGAGCACCGCTAGCTCTGGGAACCACAGAGCTGAGCGGTTCTCCGGGGCCAATAGAATGAGGGACAATCCCTCCTGCCTGACCCGTTCCAGGAGAGGGTGGATTAGTTGAAGCGGCGGGAACGCATATAAGAGAGCCCGCGGCCACGGTGCGTGCGCCATCGCGTCCACCCCCAACGGTGGAAGATCCTGAGGGCTGAGAGAGAACCACAGACTGCAGTGGGTGTTCTCTCTGGACGCAAAAAAGGTCCACCTGAGCCATCCTGAACCTCTGCCAGATCAGCCTGACAATGTCGGGATGTAACCGCCACTCGTCTCGGCGGGGACCGCCGCGAGACATGAGGTCCGCCCCAAAGTTCAGGGCACCCGCGATATGCAGGGCTCTCAGGCTGAGCAGGTTCTGATGAGCCCACAGCCAAAGCTCGACTGCTGCTCGGTGGAGAGCAGCGGAGCGCACTCCCCCTTGTTTGTTTATGTATGCCGCCGCTGACACGCTGTCCGTTCGGATCAGAACGTGGCGGCCGTACACCAGGTGAGAGAGATGTACAAGCACTTTCCTCACCGTGGTGAGCTCCAGCACATTTATGTGTGGAGCGGGGAGCGTCGGCCACTCGCCTCCGACCGAGTGGGGTAGGCACGTTCCTCCCCAACCCGTCAACGAGGCGTCCGTGAAGACCACCACGTGAGACGTGACTCTGCCTAGGGGAACCCCTCTGAGAAGAGCCGGGGAACTCCCCCAATATCTCAGGTCTGGCGACACCGAGCGAGGGACGAACAGTAACCTGCGCTTGTGTCGCTTGGGGTCCAGTCTCTGGCGAGCAAATCACCGCTGTAGTCTGCGCATAAAGAGCAGACCCAGGGGCACCACATGGTGAGCAGCTGCCATCAGTCCCAACAGGTGCATGACGGACAGTGCGGTCATGCTTCCGCGAGCGTGAAAACGGGAGAGCGCCAACAGGACGGCATCTCGCCGGGGAGGCGAGATGCCGTCGCTGTGAACGTGACGGAGTCTAGGCAAAGCTCCAAGTAGACTAGCCGGCGGCTGGGGAGCGGAGAGCTCTTACCCAGTTGATGGCGAAACCCAACGAGGAGAGATTATTTATCAACGTCATGGTGTCTCTTCTCGCAGTTTCCTCTGAGTCGCTCAGAATCAGTAGGTCGTCGAGGTAAAAGAGAACTCTCTTTCCCTGACGCCTGAGCGGACCCAGCGCTGCCTCTACACACTTTGAAAAAGTGCGTGGGGCCAGGGAGTAACCGAACGGCAGGCACTAGTACTCGTACGCCACGCCCATAAAGGCGAAGCGGAGAAATTTCCTGTGAGCCAGGAGAATGGGGACGTGGAAGTCACACACCGGAGCAACGCTCTGGTGGTGAGCATTCTGAATTTCCTCACGGCAACAAAATTTTTGAGGACGCGAAGATCCAGAATGGGTCTCATCTCCCCTGACTTCTTGGGAACCAGGAAGTAGCCAGGAACAGAGGGCATAGGGTAGGCCGTCTGGTCGACGAAAGAGGTCTAAAATAGTCTACCTGCATATCGTCCAGTTCCGGCGAGGGCGGTGGAGGTGGCATGGCGATTTCCTTGATGGCCGCTGCCTCGCCCATGATTTCGCCGAACAGGTCGGCGAAAAGGTGCGGCTTCTCCGGGGGCAAAACCCCCGAAGGCCGTGAGGAAGTCCCCGACGCGAAGTCCACGTCGAGGTCGTAGTCCTCGTCCTCCCCCGGTGCTGCCACGGCGTCGAAAATATCGACGGCGTCCGCAAGTTCCACCGACGGGGGAAAGAAAGGCGCCTCGAGAGGAGCACCTCTTGAGGTAGGGCGGTACAGCCGGCGCAGGAACCAGAGCCCGAAAAGGCTGCCATGGCGTGCTACGCACCGAGGCAACGGAAGCACATCACGTGCCCGTCGTACGGAGAGAGGATAGCCGGGCAAGAGGAGCAGAGAGGCCCTGAAAGGGGCCGTAACTCCGCTGGCAACGCCACGCCGCTGCTGCATGAATTCATCACGGTTAATTCCGATTTTAGTTTAGTGCAAATGCTGAAAGAAAAAAGAGGACGAACACAGCTGTGCGCCGCGTTATATACACGGTGTCGTGGGAAGTGTGGGCTGTGCCCACGTTGATTGGTGCATTGCTGAACATTTTCAGCGCACGCGAGTGCGCGCACGGGACAAGCCCATAAGGCGAAGCCTAGACGGCGTAGCCTACATGAAATAGAACCCTCTCACTGACAGTAAGCTTTTATTTGTTCACGGCCACATGGAATGCTGTCTGATCAGACAGTTTGAGGTTCCTCTCGGTCGACTCGTTCAGAGACGCACACCTTTATTTCTTCCTCTGTCTTGCAGTGCTAGGGTTTAAAAAGGAATTAATTTTAGTTTAGTTTAGTTTACTTGATCCTATTTAAGACAAACCACGATGTGTGTATGAATAAAATCATCGGAGGATGTTGGAGGATCATAATAACGTTGAGAGCTTACTTCCATTCTGGTCCTCTTGCATCATTTATGATACAATGCATACCAATCATTTGTTGGACACGTTATTACAACACATTATAAACATGTTACAAATATTTTATCTTGCTCAACCTAAACTACCAGTCCTGTGGTTTCCCACCAGTTAAGAAATCGAGTTATCGCAGCCAGACATCGAGCGATCCACATTTACAAGATCAGGTAATGACTTTTATCATGTTAAAGATTAGTAATGTTCTTTATTTGGGACAATCACCATTTAATGAATTACTTTAATGAAGGAGACGGCTGATGAGGCAAACGACAGAGAGCGGTTCAGCGTGGGCTGTGCAGACTGCAGAAACACACATGGGACCTACTGAACACACTGCAACAACATTGTGGTTCGCTGGAATTAATAGACTTTTCCCACCCTGGCCAGGCCTTATGGCTTCTGCTTCATTAGGGCGGACACAGCAGAGGACATGGATGTTTTCTAAGAGGAATGCTTTCTTAAATTTCTTACAAATTCACATTCAGGCACAAAATATCTTGCATGCCGAACTCTGGACTAACAGTAGGTCAAGTTGGACATGCAATACATAACCTGAGCACATCGACACACACACACAGACACACACACATACACGCATACACACACACACATACACACACACACACACACACACACACACATATGCACAAACACTTCACAGACCTCGGTTCCATCCAACCATCCAGGCCGCACTCACAACGGCTTTGTGTGATGTTAGGCATGGTGTGGTATGTATTTAGGGTTCAGAAGCCACTCAATCAGGTCCTACATGCCCAGAAGCATACCTTCTGCTCTATGTCACCGGCCTGGCGGTGGTGGTGACAACCGGGATGGAGGTTCCAGCAGCCCTGCCGGGGCTCGTTGAGAAACCCATAACACTCGGGAGCATGGAGAGAGAGAGACAGAGAGAGACAGAGAGAGACAGAGAGAGACAGAGAGAGAGAGAGAGAGAGAGAGCGAGAGAGCGAGAGAGAGAGAGAGAGAGATTTTAGCCTTATTTTTACTCTCTTTCTCACATTTGAACCGGCTGGACAGTGTCCATGTTTGAAAAAGCAGTACTCTGGGCCACATTCCAACAACAATTGTATTTGGTTCTGCTCTCTCTCTCTCTCTCTCTCTCGCTCTCTCTCTCGCTCTCTCGCTCTCTCTCTCGCTCTCTTCGGATTGTGTATTATCATTATCATTGATTCATGAGGGGAATTTGATCAAGTGAATCATGCATTATTGTCACAGCCAATTCCTATAATGTTGGAGCCGCACTCGCTGCAGCCCTAAACAACTTCGGATCTGTGATCTGCGTGCCACTTCGTCTCCTCTTCCAGGCCAAAGAAGCGCTTTGTGGAGAGCCGCTGGAAGGACGTGAAGGTGGGCGACTTTGTCAGCGTGAGTTCCAATGAGATCGTTCCCGCTGACCTCCTGCTGCTGCACAGTTCCGACCCGCACGGAGTGTGTCTCCTCGAGACGTCCAACCTGGACGGGGAAACCAACCTCAAGCAGAGGAGGGCCGTATCCGGCCTCGGCTCCCCTGTGAGGATACACACAGTCACAGATACACACAGATACACACACACACACACACACTCTCACACACACACACACACACAGTCACAGATACACACACACACACACACACACACACACAGTCACAGATACACACAGTCACAGATACACACACACACACAGATACACACACAGTCACAGATGCACACAGATACACACACAGATACACACACAGTCACAGATACACATCTTCACAAAACACACACAGATACACACACAGTCACAGATACACACACACACACACACACAGAGATACACACACACACACACACAGATACACACAGTCACAGATGTACACACATACACACACAGATACACATACAGTCACAGATACACACACAGATACACACAGTCACAGATACACACACAGATACACAGATACACATACAGTCACAGATACTCACACAGATACAGACACACACACGTGTCTTTGGGATGAGGATTTCCTTGTATTTTTTGTTCTGTTCTTTCTCATCAGGAAATAACATTCCTCAATAGGGAAGCTTTACAGTAAAACATAATAACATTATACTGAAAATGTTATTTCCGGATGTGCAGCATACCATGAGAATCATTTTCTTCGGTCTCAAATGCAAGTGTTGTCTTCTCTGTATGAGTCGAGTGAGGCTGTGGTCGTGAAATACAAGTTCCATCACAATTGTCTTTTACTTTGCAGACGTCAGAATTTGACCCCGAAAACTTCAACTGCCTCGTTGTCTGTGAAAGGCCTAACGGCAATCTGAATCATTTCAAGTGTTATGTGTGAGTATCCCACCAATCACAAAGAGGCTCTGCAAGGAAACTAAGCAAAACTAATTTCAACCCACTTACTGCACATTCTGATGCCAAAGCCCACCTATCATTGTGCGGTCGTAATGGAGCTGACATCGATCTCCTTGGACGCCACACCTTCATTCCCATCCTGCTATAGAAGGGAGGGGCTAATAGGATGATTGTAGAGAGTATCCATTACTCAACAATATCCAACAGTAAGACTGGGGATATTCTTCTTCTTCTTCTACTTCCTCTTCTTCTTCTTCTTCTTGGTACTGCAGAGAGAAACCTGATCAAGTAAAGGTCGGCGTTGGAATCGAGAGTCTGCTGCTGAGGGGCTGCACGGTCCGAAACACGGACCATGCGGTGGGCTTCGTGGTGTACACAGGTGTGTTCCTCATTCCCATGCTGTCTCTCACAGTGTGGCTCAGCATTGTTTGACGCCTTCCCCGTCCCACACAGCCCTAAAGTGTCTGGTCTCCCTAATGATATAGTAACAAATAATTGCAGTTTGGATTGTTATTGGATGGACCATGGCTTGAGATCAATAGCAAAATGCCCTGCGGTAGTGGTGGGCTAATGTGTTTTTAATAGTTGCAAAAATATGCTAGGCTATTGATTGGTATGCTAGGCTAACTGGAGAGGCGTTCCTTCCCGGTCCAACATGCAAGGCCGTGAGAGCAAGTCCATGCTGAACATCAGCAGGCCCCCGTACAAGCGCAGCAAGCTGGAGCGGGCGCTGAACCGAGACATCATCTTCTGCGTCGTTCTCCTCTTCGCCATGTGTCTCGTCGGAGCCGTTGGTATGTGATGGATGTTTCGGATTAGCATAAAATCACTACCTTGTCCAAGGACTGACTTGGGTTTAGGTTGGGGATGGAGGGATTGATTCCTAGCAGATGTAATTTAGAGATATCATTTTACAGCGGCATCCAGTTGGTTACTTGGCCGCAAGCCCCAAAAGGCAAGGGTAAAACAGAAAGAAAACTGTTGGAGGGGTGCTGGAGGGGAGGGAATTGTGCCACAAATAGCTGCGTCTCTCCCAGACAGGCAGCGTGATTAATTCCCCGTCCTTCTGCATACAGGTCACTTCATCTGGCTCAGCTCCCTGCCCGGCATACCCCCCTACTTGGTCCCTGATAGCCAAGGATATCTTGACTCTCCGTCCCTGTCCGCCTTTTACATGTTCTTTACCATGATCATCCTGCTACAGGTAGGGATAACACTCTTTTCAGGCATGTGTATGTATGTGTGTGTGTGGCTTTCTGTGTGTGTTATCTGAGTGATCTTTGTGAATGTGTATGTGTGGCGGCATGGCGGTGCATGCCACACATACAAATTCACACATACAAACACATACATGTTCGTGTGTTTGAATAGTAAACGCCGCACCTTTATCTTCCATGGTGATTTTGGAGCAAGTTGCCCCATAGCCACTGCAAAGTGACCCTTCCCTTTGCTACCCTCCCCCTTCTCAGGTGCTGATACCCATCTCGCTGTACGTGTCCATCGAGCTGGTGAAGATGGCCCATGTGTTCTTCATCACCAACGACATTGATCTGTATGATGAGGACTGCGACCGCCGTGTGCAGTGCAGAGCCCTGAACATCACGGAGGACCTGGGACAGGTTCAGTATGTCTTCTCGGACAAGACGGGAACGCTTACCGAGAACAAGATGGTGTTCAGCCGATGCTCCATAATGGGCACAGATTACGCCCACAAGGAGAATGGTAAGCCTCGTAGTGTAGCACTGCTGCCCCCCACCACCACCTAAATGTGCAGCCTACTGGATGAGGAGCTGGACCCGAGGGGGAAGGTTCTGGATTTGAATCTCAATTTCTACAGCTTACCTTGTAGTCACTCATGCGCAAGATGCCTAACATCTACCTGCTCATCAATGGCATGTAAATATACAAATACACTTTGGATAAAAGCTTCTGCTTAGAGACAGAATAGTAGCTCAGGGTTAACCTTAAGTACTGCCAGGCCGTACCTAGGCTTAGTGGCTCAGGAGGTAGAGCGGTTGACTGGCTGCTAGTTCGATCCCCGGCTCCTCCTAGCCGAGTGTCGAGTGTCGAACCCCAACTGCTCCCGACGAGCTGGCTGTTGCTTTGCATGGTTGACACCGCCGTCGGTGTATGAATGTGTATATGAAAGGGTGAAGGTTAGGCAATAATTGTAAAGCGCTTTGAGTGGCCTCTGGTTAGAAACAGTCCATTTACCATTCATGAGCATATAAACATGTTGGTGGTGTGTGGTCTGCAGCCGTTCGTCTGTCAGTGATCAATGAGCCAGATTCAGATGAGGACGTCATCTTTAACCAGAGGCCACAACCTCGCAGACAGCCACGTTGGACACTGGATGTGGAGGAGAGTGGATCGGAAGCAGGCCAGCATCCCCAGGCTGGCCACCTCAGGAGCAAGGCGGCGGGATGTGCCCAGGGGGACGTGGCCTTCAGCAGTCCACTGGTGAGACTATCACTCCGGCCCTTGGAGTCAAACACCGATGTTCTCGTTTGAAAGCTCTAGGGGTTAGGCGGGGAGGTATGTGTCTGGTCTATTTGTACCACCTGACATGATAGGGTAGGGGACTTGGGAGCAAGGGCTCAGGAAATGCCTAGTGGGGACGTGGTGTCAGATGAGAAAGTCAACAGGAAGTGAATTGTGGTCATTCGACTAGGGCGCTAGGAGGGTGAGAACCAATTTAGAGTTCTTAGTATACTCGATGTCACGACATTTCAAGGCACCGTATTTGATGTACACATCAGCAAATAAAATTGCCACACCGGACCTTAACCTTGTGACATTATTTGTGAAAAGATATATCCACAGGGATATATCTTAAATATGATTATGATATTTTCCTCTGAAATGGTTGATAGTACAACTTCCCCTAAATTTGACAAAAATAACTAAAACCAGAACCAGGTTCTATTCCTGTCCCAGATGGCCGGGCTACCAGGTGTCAGCGACGAGCGCGTCCAACGGGCCACAGCACTGCCCCTGGGAGCATATGGTCATGCTGTGCAACATTAGCCATGGACTACTGACATGGCATGAACTGTAAACGTGTGCTATAGATTAGTCATCATGGTTTCCATATACAGTACAGGAGCGTACACTTCTATTTTAGCCCGGGGTGAAGATCACCGACCAGTAGCCGTCACTGAGAAGGCGCTGAGACAGCAAATAATTCTCAAATGCATCCCGGCTTGTCTAAGCCTAGCTTCATGATCTGGAACCATCTTGGTTTCTAGTCTTTGATTCTACCATATGTTTGCATTACATGGTATACTAGCATGTACTGTATTTACTGAATAATTATTGCTTCCTTTCCATCCTTCTTTCCTTCCTTCCTTGCATTCTTTCATTCCTTCCTTCCTTCTTCCTTCCTTCCTTGCTTTCTTTCCTTCCTTGCCTTTCTTTCCTTTTCTTCTTTCCTTCCTTGCCTGCCTTCCTTCCTTTCTTGCTTGCCTTCTTTCCTTACTTTCCTTCCTTCCTTCCTTGCCTTCTTTCCTTCCTTTCTTGCTTACTTCTTCCTGTCCTATTTTCTTTCTTTCTCTCTTGGTATTATTTGCAGAATGAACATAATAAACACACAGTGATTGCAATGCGTGCAGGGCAGGCGGCGCATATGCATGAGTGAAGCTATTAATTAACCAAGTGATTGATCAGCTAAATCAACAGGAAAAGGAAGTGGTACCAGACAAGGCGCTGCTTCAGCAGATTGTAAAGATAGACTACAGCAGCAGCAGACAGAAGGTAGATCCCTACCTGGATTTTTTTCTGGCTCTCGCCATCTGCAACACGGTGGTGGTTTCCACGGCAACAGCACAGAGAGAGAGGGTGAGTGCCTCTGTTCAGAAACACGGGCTGTAGTGTCGGTTTGTGTGTGTGAGTGAGTGTGTGTGTGTGTGTGTGTGTGTGTGTATATGCATGAGAGAGAGAGAGAGAGAGAGAGAGATACTCGAACAGCACTCCTCCCGCTGAAACCTGTCCTGAATATTCATAGCCCAGGCCATGTTTGTGTATCTGTGTTGACTTGTTTATCCGCTTTTTATTCTCCTTCCTCTCTGTCATCCTGCCTGTCAGTTTGTCATCCCTGATCTTTTAACTGTAAACATTAGACCAAAACATCAGACTTTGTTCAGCTTCACTATTGATTGCCTTATTCACCATGTGAAGGAGTCCCTGCGGTTTGCTTATCTATACTCAACAACGTTGATCAAATATGTGGGTACTGACACGATGTGATCCTTGGCAGCAGTACCTGCAGCCGTCACCGTGCTGTGTGCGTTCTCCTTGAGGAGAACAGGCTTGTTATAAAACAGACGACCAATAGTTGTATTCCCTCTCCTCAGTGGTCAGCGCTAATGCCTGTAATTGCTCTTTGCAGCCCCAGTTGAAATGGCTTTGTGTCGTTGCTAAATGAACCACAGAGAAATGGCGGATTCGCAAGGGGAACCGGGGTCGCCCTTTTTAATGTGATTACTCGTTGTTCTCAGCTGTGCTGTTCTGGAACAGCGTACTCCAGCTTTAGTTTCTAATTTTAGGTTAAAACACGCACAGAAGAGTTAAAGCATTTCCTTGCGGATGGATGGGCCATGCCTGGGGATGTCAGATTTCGCCTATAGGCCTATATGGGCTCTCTTTTAAGCAATTATGTTTTATCTCTGCACAGCAATTCGAAATTGACCTCAGGGGCTATAATTCAAGGTATTAAAGCATGAGTGTGAAAGAGTACAACTGGGTATTAACGTGTAAATATTGGTTTCATCTTTTGAACTCTCAAAGTTGAGCCAACTTTCCAGCGCCTCCGTTTCCAGCAACCCGTTATACACCTTGTCCAGCCTGGCCAAAAAGGTGGGCTCTCTGCGGCAGACCCTCGCCTCCTGGCAGCCCCTTGCCTCCTGGCAGCCCATGTCCCGGAGGGGCAGCCAGGACTCCCAGGGCACGGCCGCGGAGGAAGAGCCCGGCATGACGTCGGGCCGCGCCGGGAACATGAGCTGCAGGCTGCTGGTGGACTCGGACGAGATTCAGTTTGAGGCGGAGAGCCTGGACGAGGTGGCCCTGGTGTACGCATCCAAGGCGTACGGTTTCACCCTGCTGGCCCGGAGCCCCGCCAGTGTCACCGTGAGGCTCCCGAACGGGGACAGGCTGGTGCTGGAGGTGTTGGACACCTTGTCGTTCGACGCCAACCGGAAGCGCATGTCCGTGCTGGTGCGCCACCCTGTCACCAGGGAGATGGTGCTCTACACCAAAGGAGCCGACTACACCATCATGGAGCTCCTGGGCACGCCCTACGCAGGTACTGCTGGACATGCAGTGATGGGAGAAGCCTTGAGGGGCCGTACTGATCCTGCGAGTTCATATTCTCTGTCTCTCAACGTGAATGTCCGGATGGTCTCTTGAGGCGTGGGAAAGAGGGTTTGTAGGACGCCGTTTGGTGGCTGCATGCTTTATCTTATCATAGACATATTCAAAACGTCATATATGATGTGGTACTTTTTTCCAGAGCAGCTTAATGAAAATCAGACGAGCGTCGCCGCAAACTGCCAGAAACACCTCGACCAGTACGCCAAGGAAGGGCTTCGAACCCTCTGCTTCACAAAAAAAGTAAAAAATAAAACGTAAACTACAGCCACATTTCTACTTCTCAGCCTCTTTTACTACAATATGGTTTGGACTTCTTGGTTTGACCCTGCCTCCTCTGCTGTGCAGACGGTGAGCGAGAAAGAGTACAGCGACTGGTCAACGCTCAGGCAGACAGCCCTTGCTGCTATGGACAACAGAGGGGAGCTCATCAGAGACAGTGCCATTCACCTGGAGAGAGATCTCACTCTCTTGGGTAACTCCTCTCATTGCCAAACATGCATGAGTGTTCACTTGAAATGCACACACTGCAGAAAAGAGTGACATACTCCAGCTTTGTATTCTAGGCATTTTGAACATCCATCGTCCTTGTCTGTTTGTGGTCCAGGGGCCACGGGCATCGAGGACCGTCTGCAAGAGAGCGTGCCTGACACTATTGCAGCTCTGAGGGAGGCGGGGATCCAGGTGTGGGTCCTGACTGGTGACAAGCCGGAGACAGCTGTCAGCATTGCCTACGCCTGCAGGCTATTGGATGAGGGAGACATGGTCATTAACATGAGCTCCAAGGACAAAGTAAGGGAAGACTCTGTGTGTCCTATTGACTGTTTGCCTGGCTGGGGACGTTTTTTTCTTGCGTGGCTGTTCACTATGAATTCCAAAATAAATGGTAATGGTAATGTTCTGTTCTGTTGGGATTTTTAGTGCATGCAAAAAGAAATGACCACGTTTATTTAAGCTTTACTTTAACACAGGTAGATTGTCGTCAAGAGTGAATGCTTCCATTTACGCATGAAATATCTTTCACTTTTTGCTATCTATTCCAATTAGCCATGTCTTCTCAAGCACATGTCATCTCCAAGTTCTGGACACATTCAACTGTTCAACTGTCTCCCTTTTGACTTAAGTGGCCCAAGCTTCAAATACATTTTATCCCCAAAGGTTAACCCTTTAGAGTTCTGTCTGCAGGAGGAAGGATGTGTGACACGTGGGTTCTGGTTCTCTGTGGTCATTCAATATCATGTGGCGCGTAGCAAAGGAACGGGCCTTTTGAAAACAACCTGCTCCATCCAATCAACCCCCCAGTCTCTAATCAGCCAAGAATGACCACTCAGCCCTTTGGCTCCTTTAACGGATGCATTGGGAGCTCTCTGGAACCCTGGGGCAGCCTCAATCCACTCAAGTGGGACCAGACGTTCGTGATGGATGGAGTGAGTTACTCCCGGTATAATATCGAGTGCTTTCAAATCAAATGAAAGGTCCAATATACGCACACAGGCTGTGGTGAGGTATCACATTCAGACCTCCTCAGAGGGCTCACTCCCTCTTATAAAGGAAAGAGGGGGTTTGTTTTTAATCTTTTTTTATATCTGAACACTGACCGACTGATGACCCATGGGGGACTTTGTGGTGCACTGCCCTAAATAACATACCAACTGGATTTCCGATAGTATCAGTAAAAATGCTAACATCAATATTTGTTGTGATGTCCGGTCCTCAAGGCTATAGGAGAAGAATCATTCAAAAGTCAGAATTCGTTCCTCTTAATTCATCAGACACTAGTGTTCGGTTGGAG
Source organism: Lota lota (assembly GCA_026745465.1). Classification (NCBI taxonomy): domain Eukaryota; kingdom Metazoa; phylum Chordata; class Actinopteri; order Gadiformes; family Lotidae; genus Lota; species Lota lota. The sequence goes on along the minus strand of JACYXH010000429.1, from coordinate 1,994,221 downwards.
GATAGGATGGCATCATATTCTGACTCAACGGCAATATATCATATTTTGCTAATCGTTTAATTGTCATTGCTAATAGAATTATCAATTTTTCCACCGTTCTTTCCCCCCTCTACATGTATTTGCCATTGTCACTTTTAGTTCAGTTCAACGAATCAAACGAAGGTCTTTGCGACGGGAACATGCACAGACGATTGTGAGGAGGTTGTCACCTACAAGGTGAAGCCTTGTAAAAAGAAAAAGGAGCACTCCTCCTGTCGAGAGAGTGATGGAGTTCACCCATTAATAACACCTTGTTTCCCATTTGCAGCGTGAGTGTACGTCCATGTTCAACTGCACCCTGGATGTGGTAAGGCGCTACCCACAGGGCCCAGACGGCACGGTCACAGACCCCACCATCGCCGTGGTGATGGACGGACGCACCCTGGGGATGGCCCTGGAGTCGGACCTGCAGGGCCGCTTCGTGGAGCTGGCCCGGTGCTGCCGCTCCATGCTCTGCTGCCGAGTCACGCCCGTGCAGAAGAGCGCGGTCGTCAAGGTGATCCAGGACAAGCTCAAGGTCATGACCCTCGCCGTAGGTGAGCGGCCGACGCTGGAGTGCAGTGCCTTATTTGTGAAACACCGAAACATGTATGTTTGTGTGTGAGACGTGTGTGTGTGTGTGTGTGTGAGACGTGTGTGTGTGTGTGTGTGTGCATCGATGCGTACTGGCGATTAAGTGCATGCGTGTGTGGGACATGTGTGTGTCTGTAGTTTTATACCGTGCTTCATGTTCACACTAACCCCCTTCAGGGGATGGGGCGAATGACGTCAACATGATCCAAGCGGCTGATGTGGGCATCGGCATTTCCGGACAGGAGGGGATGCAGGTGATGTCTCTTTAAAAGGCTGTCAGATATCCTCTCACTGTGTGAATGCTGACCTAGTGAAACATGAGGCGGGGGGAAAAGTGACTGCATGGTTGACTCCCTCAGGCGGTGATGGCGAGCGACTTCGCCATATGCCGGTTCAAACACCTTCGGAAACTTCTGCTGGTGCACGGTCACTGGTGCCACAGCCGGCTTGCCAACATGATCGTCTACTTTTTCTACAAGAACGTGGTGCGTGTTTAGTATTTGCACCAACGTGCGTGTCTCTTAATCTTGATTTTTATTGTTTTTTATGTTTTATTAATTGTGTTCATTATTATTATTATTACTATTATTATTATTATCTTATTGTGTGCTGTGGGATTTTATTCACACTTGCTTTACCACTTGGTTGTTTAGTTAGCGTGATATGAATTGCACTATATAAAATAAAGGTTATTATTATTAATCTGTGATTCATGGATTTGTGTGTCTAATCGTGATTCATGGATTTGTGTGTCTAATCGTGTCTAATTCTGTTCCCGTTGCTCGGTCGCAGGCCTACGTGAACCTACTGTTTTGGTACCAGTTCTTCTGTGGCTTCTCCGGCATCGCCATGATAGACATCTGGCTTGTGATCTTCTTCAACCTCTTCTATACCTCGGTTCCACCCATAATGTTTGGAATAATGGACAGGGACGTTTCTGCGGAGACACTGCTGGGCCTTCCAGAACTATACAGGCTTGGGCAGGGGAAGGGGGTCCGTTTTTAACATGTTGTATTGAGATGTCATGTTTAAGAATAAAGGAATTTGCCAATTATGTTTTTTTACATGCTCCAATGATTTTGTTTTAATTGTGTGTTCGTGTGTGCGTGTGTGTGTGTGTGTGTGTGTGCGTGTGTGTGTGTGCGCATGTGTGTCTGCGCGTGTGTGTGTGTGTGTGTGTGTGTGTGTGTGTGTGTGTGTGTGTGTGTGTGTAGGAATACAAGGCCTCAATCTTCTGGGTAGCCATTCTGGATGCCTTTTACCAAAGTCTTGTGTGCTTCTTCATCCCATACTGGGTAAGAACATTACACATCAACTGATTGTGATATACAATCCCAATGAAATCACCATATCAATCAACTAGCTTCCTGAATTGGGTGCCCAGTTGTTTTAGTTTATGCTTGTTTGTAACATCAAATTTATTTTCTTTCAGACTTACCAAGGTTCAGACATTGACGTGTTCACCTTTGGAACCCCATTCAACACGGTGTCTTTATTCACAATCCTTCTGCATCTGTCCATAGAGATCAAAGCCTGGGTGAGAGGCACCATTTTACATCATTGATCAAGCATTGCCTGACATTATTTTTGACATTCTGATGGTACTCCTATCGAAAGAATAATTCAAAATTAACTTACTAAGTTATATATATATATACATTTGCATATCATAACTGCTACTCGTCGTCAGTAAGATTGAATGGTTACAAACAAGGCTAAGAACCTGAAGAGTGTTCTCCAGATTGATATTGTCTAATATCTAAGTCTTGATTAATCCTTCATCGCAGGTGTGTGTACTAACCCCACTGCGTGTGTGTAACTGTCTCTCAGACTGCGGTCCACTGGATCATAATCCTGGGCAGTGTGGGGCTGTTCTTCGTCTCTATTCTGGCCTACAACGCGCTCTGCGTCACCTGTAACCCCCCCTCCAACCCTTACTGGATCCTTCAGAACCAGATGGCGGACCCCCTGTTCTACCTAGTATGCTTACTCACCACCCTCGTGGCGCTGTTGCCCAGGTAACTATTCCAAAACATTGATGTCACTTTTCCTGTCGCTCTATGAACCCAATCAAAACAACAGTACACCTATGGATGCGTACCCCATGAGGGTTGATTCAACATAGTGAAGAAGAGATCAGGAATGTGTGTGTGTCTGCTGTTATTGGGGGCTGGGCTGCCTCCTAATAGCTACTGTAAAATATTATTAATATAGTTCATTATTAATTACTAAAGATTTGGGAATTTACGAGGCGGCGTTGCGATTCCTTCTAGAGAGAGAGAGAGGGAGAGAGAGAGAGAGACAAGCAGAACACACTCTGATTACATCAAAGTGGCGCATATTTTTCACTGGCCTACTTTTCCCCGCACCATCACCGCCACGCTCTCTCTCCCCCAGGTACACGTTCCATGTGCTGCGGAACACGCTCAACCCCTCCCCGCTGGTGCTGGCCAGGAACCTGGACCGCTTGGACCCTGCCGCGAGACGGCAATGGATCGATGAGTGGAGAAGCATGCGGGGGAGCGGCCGAGGGGACGCCCTGGGAGGAGAGGGTTCCGGGCGGTCCGACTCGCCCGTTCCCATCCTGGACCCCTCCCCTTTCCCTCCCAGCCCCCCAGGACACCACCGTGTGAATCTCCCGAGATGATTCCGGTAGATGAAGTCCAAACGAAGAGAAGAAGAGAGAAGCGCTGCACTTAAGGGCCAATTATTTATTAAGGAGAGTGGGGACGTATCTGGATGTGTCCCAGTTTACAATAATATTACATATGGTTTTTTATGTTTTGTCATCAGGGGGGGGGGGGGGGGGGGGTTCTGTTGCATAACAATACATCCGGGGAGGAGGTTATTTAAAATAGGAAATGTTCATTTTCTGACAGATAATTTTTGAGGTGATGAGTTAATTTTGTGATGAATCGCTGGAGTGGAAAGCAGCCCTCCCTCTCTCTGCCTTTCGCATCTAGCCTCCATAGCAAAAGCCTAAGCCTGTTACTGTCTGATGGCTTTTGAGTACACAGTGGTAACCCCTTCAGTCATGCTACCCGCCCCTCCAAAAATATGACATCTTTCTAGCACAAAGCGGCCTTTAAAAGTGTGTTTCTCTACCTAAATACCTGAATGTAGGTTGCTCAATAAGTGAGCTGAAGTGGTTGCTTTGCCTACTTGGTGTTTTTGTCTTCAAGCTTATGTCACACACAGGCTGATGACGACGCAGCATGCAGATGACATGTTATGGTATGCCTTTGTTCATGTGTAGCACTTTGTGTGTCTATATTTAGGACGGATGTGTTAAAGGCTGGGCCTGTGTTCATGTGCAGCATATATATATATATATATACCTCTTTAAAAGAAACTGAATGAAATGAAATATTTTCTCTTCTTTTTGAGCAGCCAGCATTACAGTCCATAGACGCTGTCTAAACCAGTCAAACCCAAATGTAGAAAGGGCCTGCGAGTTATCTCTGGTAGGCTTCATCACGTAGTAGCACCGTTTATGTAATGCGCAATTAGCTTCAGATAAATGCCGCCCTCTAGCGTTGAAACGGAGAGTCGCATATAGGTCAAATCGGACAATGTCATTGAAAAGTCTTTGAAGGGTTCTCTTAAGCAAATATGTGCGGGAAATGTTTATCCATTAAACAAATGCAACATTGACAAACGTCATTGGCAAACGTTTTACTATAGTGCGGGAAATGTTTATCCATTAAACAAATGCAACATTGGCAAACGTTTTACTGTAGAGCCAACATTGAAAGGCCGAAATGTATTCCATGCAATTTGGATACAGATACAGAGCTGTTCCTATATTTAAACATTGACTTAACAAAGGAGACTAAAACTCCTTTCTGTCAGCCTGTGTAGAGAACGGCCTCAGCAGAGGTCAGTGCAAAATGATTAAGCTGCAATCCCCTGAATCAAAACAGCAATATAGTCGATGAGTAGTAGCCAACAGGACGCGGTGCTACCCGGTACAACGCCTCACACGGTATACAAGTGGGTGAGGGATGTCTCTTCCCAGGGGCCCACTCCCGATTCCCGTACAGGCAGAGGAACACGGCAGCGCTTACCTGAGGTGAATGTCAGGGTGTCCTCATTGGAGGACCGATGCGTTGAGATGGATGGTGGGGAAATGGTCTAAGCATGTGTTGTACGTGTGTGTACGTGTAGGTGTGTGTGTGTGGTATACGTGTATAGATGACAAAAACTAAAAGTTGGAAGGTATGCCTATTACGGAATTGAGAGAAATAGCCTACAGACGCATCTCAATTTCTCACCTACATGATAGATATAGGCCAAGGAGACAATTTAAGGGATATTGGACAGACAGACAGACCGATAAGCAATCTGGCAGCACATACATTATATTGCCAAAAGTATTGGGACACCCCTCCGAATCATTGAATTCAGGTGTTCCAAACCCTTCCATGGCCACAGGTGTATAAAATCAAGCACCTAGGCATGCAGACTGCTTCTACAAACATTTGTGAAAGAATGGGTCGCTCTCAGGAGCTCAGTGAATTCAAACGTGGTACCGTGATAGTTGCCACCTGTGCAATAATTCCATTCGTGAAATTTGTCTGGGTTTGGCGGTTGCCAGGAGAATGGTACTTGCCTGACTGCATTGTGCCAAGTGTAAAGTTTGGTGGAGGGGTTTATGGTGTGGGGTTGTTTTTTAGGGGTTGGGCTGGGCCCCTTAGTTCCAGTGAAAGGAACTGTTAATGCTTCAGCATACCAAGACATTTTGGATAATTTGCTCCCAACTTAGTGGGAACAGTTTGGGGATGGCCCCTTCCTGTTCCAACATGACTGCGCACCAGTGTACAAAGCAAGGTCCATAAAGACATGGATGAGTGAGTTTGGTGTGGAGGAACTTGGCTGGCCTGCACAGAGTCCTGACCTCAACCCAATAGAACACCTTTGGGATGAATTAGAGCAGAGACTGCGAGCCAGGCCTTCTCGTCCAACATCTGGGCCTGACCTCACAAATGTGCTTCAAGAAGAATGGTCAAAAATTGCTGTTATAGCTGCAGAGGGTGGGCAGACTCCATATTAGACCCTACAGATTAAGAATGGGATGACATTAACATTCATGTGCATGTAAAGGCAGGCATCCCAAAACGTTTGGCAATATAGTGTATATAACAACAGAGCTTAGTATGTGAGCTTTGTGTTGAGTTTGAGTTTATCAGAAATCTCCATTTGCATTAATGCCTTAAATTAGTGTATATAAATAAATTATTGGCTCGTTTGCTAAATATAATCAAATGTGCTGCCTGTGCCTGAATTGTTCTGATAATCGACACAACGCCTGAGAACGCACGACACGTCATATTTAACCACGTTCCGAGGCGTTCTCATTAACGACGGGACGCCTGGAACAAGACGCTCCAAATTAGCCTTATCGGCGAGAGAGAGAGAGGGCGGGACTTCCGAAAGAGCGATATCCCTTTCGGTTACATGTTTCGGATAATGATATAATCAAATTCTTCGTCAAAACATCCATATGTATTCTCCTTCCGTTGTCGCTGTTCTTGTCATGTTCTTATATTCCTCTCGCTCCGGGGACCGTTAACTGATGTTCGCACACCGCTCATAGAAAAAGAAATACCGGAAATTGCGTTTCGGTAGATCAGGGTAACGTTACAATTCAGGACCCTCGCTCAGCCGAACACGTTCTGCCACATTGCGAATACAAACCTTGAGAAACGCCCCCTGTACATGACGTATGTGCACAGTCACTTCCGTGTGCCGTCCCTGAAGATCTAGTCAGCAACCTTATCTTTGGGCTACAGGCAGTCTGGGATCTAGTTGAACAACAAGAAACCTTTTGCGGCTCCTTTTAATTTCTTATCGTAATAATTTGTCATGCCCAAGTTGTGTTTATGTTGTAGTTTATATAGTTAAAAGCTAATATTAGCTCAGCAGGTTAGCTTGGTCACGCGAGAGCCAGCATATGAACAACATCAGCTGTACTCAGTAAGGGGTAAGAGCGATTTCATTAACTAAGTATGAAGATAATGTGTTCGATCGTGCTGCATTCTTTTTCTTATTATTTGTTATGTCTTAGATTCTTAGAAGAACATAGTTAACACGCATGTTGTGATCAGGAGACCATTTGTACTTGTGTTTGGTTGCTATTATTATTTACGATAATTATTCGTTTTAATTTTAAAATCCATTTGATAAAGTTCAGTTCTAGATTTTATATACACTTCTTTTTTTCTGTTGACTAGGTGAATGATATATTTAATTATGCATTATACAATACTTTTTTTATTATGTTGCAGCTACATAGTATTAACTTGATCAATTTTCAAAATTTACTTTGTCATTATTTCTAAATTGGATATAATGTTTCAATGTTCATAGTATCCAAAGCACGAACAAACCAATGTTTAAGAAGTAGAAACATAATTCCCTGTTTCCCCCAAATACGGTATTAAGAAGGCACTATTCTACAAAGGATTGGGCTCAACCTAATGGGAGTTTAGCTACTGAAAATAATGTTTGAAACAAAAGCCTATTACAATAAGTTGTCAATTTATCATACTTCACAATAGTTTCAAATATTAATTGATAAATTGTTTGTATTTCATTGATTGGTCATACTTGGAAAAGCACTGTTGACTTTAATTATACAAATGTATGTGGTTCATTTTTATATAGATATTGAATTGTTGTGCTGGGTATTCAGATTAACATGTGTCCCTTCCCCCGGCAGACTGGTGTCTTAACATGACACAGGAAGCTGATCTGCGATCATTGTTTTTGGGAGTGGAGGGCATGACATGTGACTCATGTGTCCAGTCCATAGAACAGCGAATCGGAGGTCTGCCTGGAGTCATCCATATAAAGGTACCTTTTAACATTAAAGATACCGACTGGTTAAGGAATGCAACGTATCCTCATTGAGATTGACTTTATCTCACAGTTCTGCCCTGATTTAGTGTTTGTGTAGTCTCACAAATCAGACCTTAGATTACTCATCTAAAGTCTGATGCCAGGCGAGCTCAGATCTGGGAACGGGGCATTTCTATTTAGTTTGCTCCATATTTGTTTTTGCCTAAACATGTTGGTGGAAGTGGGGATCGATAATTGCGTAATTGGCTATTAACAGCAAATACAAACTCGGCCAGCACTAGTAAACAGTAGAAAGTGTTTGTAAAGGTTTCAAATCAACACTGTATTGACTGGCAACTGTAGAAATACACTTCTTAAAATCCCCTTCTGAAAGCTTTGTCGACTTGCGCAGATCAGTTTGTCATTGGTAGAATATCTCCATAACAAAACAGAAAACAAGGGGTACCTCCACTCTTTTATATTTTCGGTTTCTGGCCCAGGCCCAAAGCCATCTCCCCCCAGAAGTTCTGCTATAGTGGAGAAAAGTCTCTGTGTAATACATGCACTATATATGCATGGTGCATGTGTTGCAGTGTAATGCACAATAACAACCTTCGTTCAAGCAACAATAGTGATTACAACAGACAGAGTAGCATACGTTATGTCCATAGAGTAGCATACGTTATGTCCATAGAGTAGCATACGTTATGTAAGTGGAGTATTGGAAGGAGATTGAACTCGGCTCAGCATAAACCTGTCTGACCTTTTACTTGCCTAAAGATCTCCATGCATAGCTTATGGCTATTGACTCAATGTCTTACTCGCATAGAGGCAGCATCTGGGACTGATGGTGATGATCCTCGTACCCAAGACCGCTCCCCTGGGGTCGTGATACAGATGCCTGCTCTTTCGCTTATTGTGTGTTTACCCCGCAGGCTGAGGCCAAATGAGAAGATAACGTAATAGTTTGTCTCGTAAGAGCTCTGCCCTTTGCAGAGTTGTGCCCCCGCAGGTCGATAAGCGGCCTGTGTTCCAAGTCAAATGTAATTAGGGTGTTTTTAAAGCATTTATAAACTTCTATCATATCACTTGTAAACATTTGGGGACTCACTTTTTTAAACCATTTCCTTTCCTGTTTCTATTTATGTCCCTTATACCATAAATTAATACATAATCCTTGGTTTACCACATTCTCTCTCACTCTCTCTCACTCTCTCACTCTCACACACACACACACTCTCTCTCTCGCCTAGATTCCCAACTGTGCTTTGTTAACTCAGGCTAAGTCAGGTGACTGCTTCAGTGTGTCACATGTTTCCTCCTTGCTGAAGAGGAAGAGCAAAGGGTCGCGGCATAGTCATAACTTTAGCTCGCCAAAGCCACATGCACTCATCTTCTGCTTTTTAAATATATTGCCAGTACCGCTGACAAGATGAGAATGGGATTAGGCAACAGGGTTGTATTGTTTTTATCTCAACGCATGGAGTTCTTGAAGACCATTGAGTTAGTGTGCTAATGCAAATGCTTCACAACCGCGCTGACTGAATGGATCAGCATGGTTACGAGGCAGTGCACGTAATGTCTGAATGGTTGAAGTGTATTTACTCTATTACATGGCCGTTTAGGAGAAGGATTTACCTTACATGTGATCACATGACTTACTCGTCATGTTGTAGGTGTCATTAGAGTTGAGGAGCGTCGCTGTCCTATTCGACCACAGTCTACAGAGCCCGCAGTCTCTCTACGAGGCGGTCGAAGACATGGGCTTTGAGTCCAGCCTACCGGACCCCAGCTCTGCCGAGCCGGTCTCCACCGACACGCTGCTGGTGCCCACTACGGGCCTGGGCCCCCAGGCGACCCAAGAGGCCCTGGCCCGGCTGTCCCTGGTTCAGGGGGTGCTTGACATCAGGGAGAACGCCAGGGATCTCTACGTCACCTTCGTGCCCTACCTGACCACTGCGCCGCAGTTGAGGGAGGTGGTGACGGGCGTGGCGGTACCGGAGCCCCCCGCCTCCACGAGCCCCATGCGCCGGGCCTCCCCCCCCTCTTTGTTGTCCTCCTCCATCTCCCCCCCGCCGCCATGCCGCACCGGGTCGGGTGTGGCGCTGGTGAAGCTGTCCATCGAGGGCATGACCTGCCATTCCTGCGCCACCACCATTGAAGGGAAGGTGGGGAAACTCAAAGGAGTGGAGAAGATCAAAGGTGATCCGTGGTTCTCTTGTCTCTATGAACGTTTGTTTATCATCCTAGTATTTTCTTGGATCTCTTTATAGTTCATGTTTGGTTTTTCTGTGTGATGTTAATCTTTAATGTCCCGCTAGGGGAAATATGGTTTAAGATAACTAAGTAATGCAAATGACCACATCCAAAACACGGCATCTGCAGCCAACAGGAAGAGCACCAATAAGACAGCAAAAATGTCACGCTCGAGTCAGCGGTAGAGATACAGTGCAATACTTCAGAGTAAAAGTAGAGTCAACAAATAAAAAAAGAACCTTTCCATTCATTCAATATTTTACATGCAATTATACAACTAGTTGATCTGGTTCAGGCAAACAATGGTACAAGGACAATGGAGCAGATTCCTTCCTAGAAGTAGGCGTCAGTATGGAGTTAAAGTATTTATAGTGTGTATATATAAAGGAAGCTAAAGTATTTCTAAAAAATGAAACCAATTGCTGAGGCAAATTTGGTGTGTGTGTGTGTGTGTGTGTTGGTCTTGTGAGTGTATTGTACGTGTCAGCTTTTCCATGGGTCACCATGAGATTGCTTGCCGGGATTTTGGTGTGACTCATTAGATCTTTTGCTGATATGGTTTTTACAGGGTCTGAAGTGACAGAAGTATTTGCAGTGCTTCTGCACATCGTTTGCAAATCATTATTTGAATCAAACAAATACCTAACCTAACCTTGTTCTGTCAAATTCCTTAGCAAAGCCAACTCGATATTATTAAGAAATGATACAACCAGTTTAGTTTTGTGTATTTTATTGGTTGTAAACCTCTTTGCGTATGCTCTCTTCACTCATCTTATCAAATCATCTTCAACAACAACGTCATCACATTTATTGGCATTGGCTTCCAGTTGCTTTAGAGTCTCAAGAGGCGACCATCGTCTACCTGCCCTACCTCATCACCGTCCAAACCATCATCGACCAGGTCATCGTGGCGGGCTTCAAGGCCTTTGCCAGGTCCAAGCCCTACCCCCTGAAGCTGTCCCCCAGCGAGCTGGAGCGCCTGGTGGACGCCCAGAAGCCCGCGGCCACCTTGCCTTCAGAGATGTCCGATGACGCGGAGGTCTTCGTGGACTCTGTCGCCGTGGCGCTCCGCGTGGGGGGCATGCACTGCCGCTCCTGCGTGGTCAACATCCAGGACAACGTGGGCCAGCTCCCCGGGGTGTCCTCCGTGGAGGTCTCCCTGGAGACAGAGAAGGCCTTCATCTGCTACGACCCGCTCACCGTCACCGTGCCTCAGCTGCGGCAGGCCATAGAGGCCCTCCCGCCGGGGACCTTCAAGACCCAGCTATGGGGTTCTGCCGGGCCGCTCGGCCACACGTCCGCCTCCCCCGCCCCGGCTCTCTCGCAGCCCCCGGCGCGGTCCCAGACGCAGCCTTGTGTCAGCCAGCCTCTGGGGGCGACGGTGGACATCCGCATCGAAGGGATGACGTGTGGCTCCTGTGTGCAGTCTATCGAGGGGACCACCTCGCAGCGGAAGGGGGTGAAGTCGGTTCGGGTGTCTCTGGCCGAGCACAAGGGGACGTTTGAGTACGACCCGCTCCTCACAAGCCCAGAGGAGCTGAGGGAGGCCGTGGAGGACATGGGCTTCGATGCTTTCCTTACAGGTAAGGAGATGGTTTGTCTTGGTAGATAAGATGAGAAACAGAGAAGCAAATTCATTGTTTTTTAATTGAATGTTTTTATAATCAGTGACATCCTCCTCTTTATTCTCATATCTCATATTAGAATATTAATTTGATTATTCCTTAGTTGTGTCTTGATCTTTTATTATTTTTTTACATATAAACAATAATAAATACACCAACTGCAGCGGTCCATGTGAATGTTGTGGCCAAACGTTCCAATCATAACTACAGGCTGATAACTGTATATGGCACCCATAGCGACCAACACCCTGGTGCCTCTGGCCTGTTACAACCCCCTCATGAGTCCTGACCCTCTGACGGTGAAGGAGGTGGACAGTGATATGGAGAAGGAGGGCAAGCAGGGAGGGAAGGGAGGCACCCATTCTAAATGCTTCATACAGATCGGAGGCATGACCTGTGCTTCCTGTGTGGCCAACATCGAACGCAACCTTAAAAACGAACCCGGTCGGTACCAACCGTTTGAAATGTTTAATTTGACCCTTCAATGACATAAACCCCAACGTTGAACCACCCAAGCATTGATTGTTGACACCGTGGCCCTTGGCATGTTGAACAGGCATCTACTCGGTGCTAGTGGCCCTCATGGCTAGCAAGGCAGAGGTGCGCTACAACCCTGACGTCACGGAGCCGCTGAACATCGCAGAGTGTGTGCGGGAGCTGGGCTTCACCGCCTCCGTCATGGAGAACTACGATGGCTCTGACGGAAGCCTGGAGCTGGTGGTGAGCAGACCGAGAGCGTCACATCCAAACGACACGTTTGCCGCCGTTACTCACGACACTACACATCCATCACTTTAAGTCAACCCCTCAAACTAAAAGCACAGTCAGACCGCTCCGATGGACTAGTCTGTTCATGGTCACATTCGTGATTTGCCATGGGCGGCGGTTTGCTTTTCAGTGTTTTGCGTGATTCATGTGATGATGGAGGGCCACCTCCAGGCTGGTTTTTGAGGCCCTGTCTTGATTGCTGCTCCTCTTCACCTTCAGATCAGGGGCATGACGTGTGCCTCTTGTGTACACAAGATTGAATCCAGCCTCATGAAGCAGAAGGGGATTATTTACGTGTCCGTCGCCCTGGCGACCAACAAGGCACACGTCAAGTACGACCCCGAGGTAACGGGGCCCCGGGACGTCATCCGGCGTCTGGAGGTAATCACCTTTAATCACTGTCTCCTGTCCTTCGGGGGAACAATAACACGTGCTGGTTCCATCCACATGCTTTATTGGAAGGGCTGAAATAAACAGTCTAGAGGCCAGAGCACGCAGAGAGCTAATTGCGGTTCTTATTTGTAGCACAATCCAAATGCGAAAATGTTGAAACATGATTTACCGGCTGCTTGATACGGCCGTGGGCTTTGGGCCGAACGGACAACATCCCACAGTTCGTTGTCCTGTGTTTTACTTTAACTGTGTGATGTTTAATCCTGCGGCACATGTCTTTGTATGTATGTTTTATTGTCTTCATAATATCTTCTTGCAAAGCACATTGTAACCTGTTTTCGAAAGTTTCTTTGCAAATAGTTGTACTAATAGATTAGTAGTATTTTTTTCCAGGTGTATCACATTAAGGTCTATATTCTTCAGATGATTTTTTTAAATCTAGGTCTTACTTGTTCAAAGATTTAAATAAATGACGACTCAGGGCTTGATTTAAAATAGTTGATCTAATTGGTAGAACCTGGGTTTCGAAGCTTCACTGGTGAAGAGGGACCGGACAGGAAGTCACCTGGACCATAGCATTGAGATACAACAGTAAGTGTTGTATGTGTGTGTATGTGTGTGTGGGTGGGGCACATCTGTGCGTTTCTGGTGGCACGAGCTCATTCTTTAAACACAAAATATTTTTATTTTAAAGATTGCAAAGATGTATTTACATTTTTTAATGCCACTCCCTCGTCCTCCAGGTGGAGGAATTCCTTCCTGATCAGCCTGTTATTCTGCGTGCCGGTGATGGGCATGATGATGTACATGATGATCGTGGACCACCAGCTCAACACCTCCCACAACCACAACGCCACGGCCGAGGACCGCGTTCACTTCCACTCCTCCATGTTCCTGGAGAGACAGCTGCTCCCGGGGCTCTCCGTCATGAACCTGCTATCGTTCCTCTTCTGTGTTCCAGTGCAGGTAGGACCCATTAGGGGGGGACTTGAGTACACTTGGTCCGCAAAGCTCAGTGGAGCTCGGCCGCCCACAGAATATAGCTTGGGTGCGGCCAAAATGGCCAAGCTGCAGCCAAATCATCATGCCAATTCCTTTGCCTTTCAAATTGATCAACAAATGCACAATATTGTGATATTGCCAAGTCTGCCGCCAGCTTCACTTCACACTCGATGAACACAGAGCAGACATGTACACCGCACCTCTGAGTGCGGTGAAAGAAGCCTCTGTTCCTTCCAAGGGCTGGACAGTAAGGGGAAACTAAGCCACGCGGTGTGTTTGCGTGTGGTGAATACAAGCCTTTGTTTCCCCTTGTGCTCCCCTCCTCAGTTCATCGGCGGACGCTACTTCTACGTGCAGGCCTACAAGGCGCTGAAGCACCGCTCGGCCAACATGGACGTGCTGATCGTGTTGGCCACCACCATAGCCTTCACCTACTCGGTGGTGGTGCTGCTGGTGGCCATGGCGGAGAAGGCCAAGGTGAACCCCATCACCTTCTTCGACACGCCGCCCATGCTCTTCGTCTTCATCTCGCTGGGCCGCTGGCTGGAACAGATAGCAAAGGTACGGCGCCACATGCCATGCTGCACCACATGCCATGCTGTGATCTCTGTGACGGCTGCAGGCTCGTGGTGGTGAGGGGGTTTGACTCCCAGCCGGAAGGTCCTGGGTTCAAATCCCCAATGTGTAGGCATCATTGATCAAGACGCCCTAACCCCCACCTGCTCCTGTAGAAATAGATTCAGAAGACCTCATTTGAGGCTGCTGTTTTTTATCGGCTGTGTTCATACCTTCTGTCTGATGTCGTGTGCCTTCCTGTATGGACCAGAGCAAGACGTCCGAAGCCCTGTCCAAGCTGATGTCGCTGCAGGCCACAGAGGCGACGGTGGTCACGCTCAACAGTGACAAGTCTGTTCACAGGTACTCCCCCTCCTCTTGCTGGGTTTCAATTTCCTTTGCCTAGCAACAACCACTTGTGTGTCGTGTTGGGAGTTGGATTACAACTAACCATCGCTATGGATGTGGGTGGCGAATCACAGACTTTGGTTACATGTGGGGAAATCCCAGTTGATCTGCTTGAGTTAAACGTGAGAATCTCAGAATGAATCGTACTGCATTCGAGGATTGTGATTGTAGTATATATTTTTGGTGTATAATAAAAATATTGGACTAGAGTCACTTGTGACTTTAGTGACTCTATTAACTAGGATAATGGCGGGTCACCATGGGGCATTTGGCTGATCCTAACAGTTGGTTTGGGACCTACAGTGAGGAGCAAGTGGACGTGGAGCTGGTCCAGAGGGGGGATGTGGTGAAGGTCGTTCCCGGGGGCAAGTTCCCCGTGGATGGGAGGGTCATCGAGGGACACTCCATGGCGGATGAGTCTCTTATCACAGGTTGATATGATGATTAATATGAGATTTATTACTATTATTATTATTATTGAGTGCAGACCACTAGATGTTGCAGCAAGGGATCATTTAGCATTCAACCAAATACGTCATTCACATTCGTTCATACAGTATGTTTTAATAAGTTCCAATGGAAATATGAAGTAGGCGTTAACATAAAGATTTCAAAATACACTGTTGTAGGCTATGATTAAACAGACACTGTCTTACTGTGCGTTCACACCAAAAACGAAGGCGCGGAGCGAAAACATACAAAGTCAATGCAAAAACGCGAATAGATGCGAATTTTCCACCGGTCAAGCAGGTGGCGTGAATGGCTTGAATGGCGCGGCACCAACAACCTGGTTCACGAGGATTTCGTGTGATTCTACTCGCGTGAACGATGCAAATTCGCCATTCACTCGAGTTGAAATAGTTGCACTTTCCCGCGAATTTTGCTTGATGCTGACTCACTCATGCAAGAAAAGTTTGCGGTTCACGCGAGCAACCTCGCAAGCGCTTTTTCACTTCGCTTTTGGTGTGAACGCACCTTTAGGCTGTGATTTATCCCTAGGATTCAGGCTGTTCAATGGTGTTCCTGAGCCTGGTTGTGTTGTGCTCTGTGTGGCTAGGCGAGGCCATGCCAGTGACCAAGAAGCCCGGCAGCACGGTGATAGCCGGCTCCATCAACCAGAACGGCTCTTTGCTCATCAGCGCCACCCACGTGGGGATGGACACCACCCTGTCTCAGATCGTCAAGCTGGTGGAGGAGGCGCAGACCTCCAAGGTGGGGATAGGAACTTGAGTCTTAATCTGGTTCGCAAACTTAAGCTTAAGCTCATGACATAATATGTTTACTCTCAGTGATGTATTTCTCTTTTGGGGGCTGGATAGTGTAGTGGTTAGGGTGTAAGGTACTGGGTTCATTGCCCAGTACCCACAGTCCACCTATAGGCATCCTTGAGCCTTCCTGATGCCTTGCTCCTCGTGACATGTGTTGATCTGAATGAACTGGATAAGTGATAACTAACTGGTAGTAAATGGAAGTTAATTTTTCAAAGAAGGTGTGTGACCAGTACGTTCTGTTCCAGGCTCCTATCCAGCAGTATGCAGATAAGATCAGTGGCTACTTTGTGCCCTTCATTGTGGTCGTGTCACTGCTCACGCTGTGCGCTTGGATACTCATCGGCTTCTTGAACTTTCCTCTGGTCGAGAAGTACTTTCCGGTAAGCACTTTTCTTTAACTCCGTGTCTTAACTGTTCAAACCCCTTGATGATGTAATAATGTTGTTTTGTGAAGGCACATCAAGGTCAAATCGAATCGGCCTATTGAATCGGCCATCCTCATTTGGAGAACCGCGATACAAATGACATAACTCAACTTACAAAATAGTCTGTTTCCCGCCTCTCTTTTCGTCTTTGTTTTGTAGACAACATAATAGAACATAATAGACACGGGAAACGTTACCCCTTTTACAGCGTATAGCTTTTACACAGAGTACAGCTTGCTTAATGTATCTGTCTTATACCACAGCATTGTTGACTACTTGATCCTGATTGGTCAATAACGTTCAATAACGGTGTGCATTCTTTTACATAACGGAGACACCTCTGCCTTTTAACAGTTTCAAAAATCAATACGCCACAAATCCGACACCGGTCAAATACAACTATCGACCAGATGTTTCCATATATTAAGAAGAATATAATTAAGAATATTACATTTTCAGCTGATTGACAGTCTAATAGTCTAGAAGAACCGTTCTAGATAAAAGTTTAAAAAAATAGACTCCGTGTTGATAAGTAAGGGTGGAATAAGCCAAATAAACCACTTTGGCCGTAGTAAGCAACACCACCCCCATTATTTTCCAAAAACAGGGTGGTGTATTCCTTACCTATTGACCTCCCCCACACAGGGCTACGACAAGAGCATATCGGAGGCGGAGGCGGTGATCCGCTTCGCATTCCAGGCCTCCATCACGGTGTTGTGCATCGCCTGTCCCTGCTCCCTGGGCCTGGCCACGCCCACCGCCGTAATGGTGGGCACCGGCGTGGGCGCACAGAATGGCATCCTCATCAAGGGAGGAGAGCCGCTGGAGATGGCTCACAAGGTGGGTGAGCGGGAGTGGGCGCGGGTTTGGTGAAGGGAAGTGGGGATATTTAGTTCAAACGTTTTTCGATGTGTTTACATGACACGTGTTCATTTTTGGGAT
The DNA here is from genome assembly GCA_026745465.1 of Lota lota. NCBI lineage: Eukaryota > Metazoa > Chordata > Actinopteri > Gadiformes > Lotidae > Lota > Lota lota. The sequence goes on along the minus strand of JACYXH010000429.1, from coordinate 1,977,124 downwards.
AATTCTCAAAGGATGGTCGCAGATCTGATGCTTTGTTAATTTGTGTGGAAAATGTGGTAATTAAGTTTTATACCACAGCATTGTTAAATACTCTATCTTGATTGGTCAATGATGTTCCACGGTGTGCATTATTTTTCAGTGGTGGGACACCTCTGCCTTTAAACAGTTCAGAATCAATGCTCTACAAATTCCAAGTTTCCTAGACAACGCAAAAAACAATATGCTCAAAGCACCCTGGAAGAATGTTTTAGTTTCAGGTGATTTAAAGTCCATAAAAAAAAAACATTACTTTATAGACGAAAGAAGCTTATATCGTATCATTGTTGGTAACTGGTATTAGCAGAATAAACCACTTTGCTGGTGGTAAGCAACCATCACCACCTCAATCGTTCATTATTTCCCAATGCTGGTTTGTTGTTTAAATAAGGTGGTTTATTCCTTACTTTATGTTTGTAGAATCCTCAAAATATGGTTGAATAGGGTAATAGGCTATCCCTTCTGAAAAACCTCCTCTTTAAACGTCCCGCTCTGCCTCCTCTCCGTGGGCTGGTGCAGATCCAGACGGTGGTGTTCGACAAGACCGGGACCATCACCTACGGCGCTCCCGAGGTGGTCCAGCTGAAGATCGTGGTGGAGGGGAACAGGATGCCTCGCTCCCGGCTGCTGGCCGTCGTCGGCACGGCAGAGAACAACAGTGAGCATCCCCTGGGGACCGCCATCACCAAGTACTGCAAGCAGGTCAGGCTTGCCTCCTTTCATTCATTTAGTTTATATATATATATAGATATAGATCATATGAAACTCTTTCCTTGAATGAGATTTATTTGCAAAGGGCCTGATGTCTCTTTACAAATAAAGCTCATTCAAGGTCAATCTTTTTTTTTGTTAGAAACAGTACTTGGTCCCTTTGGTGTTTGATTGATTGGTTATTTATCTAACAAGAGCCAGGTTTACTGTGTAAATGCTTGGTGATTGACTTTTTTGACTATTTTGCTGCTATGCTGTGAGCATCCTTTTGAAATATAAGCAATGATCGATATAACTGTTATACTTGAATTCCCCCTGTTGGCAACAACAAAATTACCTCCAGTATTCCAAACATTGACAGACTGTGATATTGGCCAACACCACAAAACAAGAAAGTCATTTGAAATTAATGACCCACCACCCACATAAAAGACACGTGTAGGGCTGAACCATTAATCTATGGCCAACTGGGATTTTCATATCGTAGGAGCTGAAATCTTTTTAAATTAAATTAAATATTTTAGGAAAAAACATGTATCTTAGTATTGTAGAGCTGCAGAGATGTCCTTGTTGTCCTCCGTGTTTGTTTGGGACTGACCCCAACATCCGTGACCACAGGAACTGGGCACCGAGTCGCTGGGGGCCTGCATGGACTTCCAGACGGTGCCGGGCTGTGGGATTCGATGCCTGGTCAGCAGCATAGAGAACCTGCAGAGGAACGAGGACAGCGACGGCGATGACAACAACCAGCGCAACGGTATCCTGGTCCAGATCGCCGACTCACGGACCTCCACCATGTCCCACCCTCTCATCATAGACCCACAGCCTCTCAGTACGCCAGAAAAGTCATTTAAATCGTTTAAAACCTCTGTTGGCATAAGGTATTTTAAACCGTTTAAAGCTACTGCTAGCTTAAAGTATTTTAAACTGTTGAAAACCTCTGCTAGCTTAAAGTATTTTAAACCGTTTAAAACCTCTGCTAGCTTAAAGTATTTTAAACCGTTTAAAACCTGCTCTCTTAAAGCTTGGGTAGGCCATTTAATTTAGAAATAGAGATTTTTTTGAAAGTATTTTGTCTATACATCCCGACAGCAATCATCAAATCAAATGCTCTGACAAAAAAAAGAAAAATGCGGGATCTGTGGCTGTCGCAGGCCTGTAATAAGCCTGTCCAATCATCGGCTCTTAAATCGTACCTACACCACCTATAAGTGCATCTCCTCTCTGTGTAGCCCTGGTCCAGTCAGCCTCTTACACCGTCCTGATCGGCAACCGTGAGTGGATGACGCGCAACGCTCTGCACATCCTGCCTGAAGTAGACGATGGCATGACGGAGCACGAGCGGCGCGGACGCACCGCCGTCCTCGTGGCGGTCGATGGTGAGCAGCGTTCACAATTTGAGTGTTCTTCCTTTATCTAACAAAGCTATTCTCCCTTGATTGTAACCTAAACTATTCTTTTTTGATCTTATCCTCATACATTTTTCCTGCACCGTAAGCTAAACCATACTTCCTTTATCGTAACCTAATCTAGTCTTCCTTTATCTTAACCCAAGCTAATCTTCATTCCAGTACTCATTGGCTTTGTTCTTAAGTGGAAACCGTTGTTCCATGCTGTGGTGTGTGGTGTGTGCAGGCCTGCTGTGTGCCATGATTGCGATCGCCGACACAGTGAAGCCCGAGGCTGAGCTGGCGGTCCGCACGCTGAACCACATGGGCCTGGAGGTGATCCTGATGACTGGGGACAACAGCAAGACCGCCCGGGCCATCGCTGCTCAGGTACGCTGCAACAGAGAGGTGGAGGTCTTCAAAATGGAAAACCGTTTTGTACAGGTTTAAGATGTAGGTCTTCAGCTGTGAGGCTTAGACCACAGTGTTTATAATATATAGATATATCATATAAATAGTTTTTTATAATTGGGATTGTAGTAACGAACCAAACAGCCAATGTTAGTTTTTTGCATTGATTCTAAAAAAGATTAACATTATATATCAATGCCCTTGGTTGACCTCCGGGTGGCAGTAGAACACCAATATTAAGGCCTCTTATTGATACTGCAACACTCCCGACATATTTCTCTGTTGTAAAGGGAGTGGCTATTGATCAAGATTCCATCTATATATAGTGGATGCAATGGTTATATTTCCTTATGAATATGATTATCATACAGGTGGGCATCAGGAAGGTGTTTGCAGAGGTGCTCCCATCGCACAAGGTGGCCAAGGTGGAGCAGCTGCAGCGGGCTGGGAAGAGGGTGGCCATGGTGGGCGACGGCGTCAACGACTCCCCGGCTCTGGCCATGGCCGACGTGGGCATCGCCATAGGAACGGGCACAGACGTGGCCATCGAGGCAGCGGACGTGGTGTTGATCAGGGTGAGGAATCATCAATGGTGACACTGACATGCCTTCCGCTACTACAGCGAACTTTGAACGATGCAATAGGGCTTGTACTTCGCAAAGACACAAAATGGATTGCCTCCATTTTGGAAGTACAGGAGCAAAATAATGCTTGTTAATGTTAATGTTTTTTTGGTAATTTCTTATGATTTGTCATTATGGGGAGAAATTGTTGTTTATGAAACTGCCACAACGTTACTCAGGCGAGACGTGGCAAAACAAAGTTTTCACTAGCCTGGGTTACGGTATATTTAGGTATATTTAGGATTTGACAGTACTACAGCTCTCTTGAGTCCTCTCAATATCGGACTCGAGTGTCGTCAACAAGAAATCCCATGATGCATTCTGATGTACAAGCTCTAAACGTTGTGTTCTAAGCAGGTTTAATGTAATCCTGCCTTCATTGTTTCTCCGGTTCCGTCCACAGAATGATCTCCTGGACGTGGTGGGCAGTATTGACCTGTCCAAGAAGACGGTCAAGAGGATCCGCATTAACTTTGTCTTCGCCCTCATCTACAACCTGGTTGGCATTCCTATTGCCGCTGGTAGGTGATGGGAAGTGGTAGGGCTGGGGTTACCAGTGGTAGTTTTTATCATTTTTTTATGACTGCAATCACAGGAGTGGTGTTCCCTGAAGTTCAGCTGCTAATGGGTGAACTGTGTTTCCCACCAGGTCTGTTCATGCCCATTGGTCTGGTGCTGCAGCCCTGGATGGGCTCTGCAGCCATGGCTCTGTCGTCCGTCTCTGTGGTGATGTCCTCCCTGCTGCTCAAATGGTAAGAACATGTCTCTCAAACTAGGATCATCCTACAAGGCCAAACGAAGCCTGCTATTAGCATGCCTAAAACAAAGGTCTGACTAATAGGATGAGTGAATAATATATGTTTTTAATTCTTCTTCTTTTTTTTAAGTTTTTGCCATTTATGACAAATGATGACTAATCAGTAGGACAAAACACAAAAAGAGTCCTCTGTATGTATGTACGTATGTGTATGTATGGTCCACTGGACCATACATACACGTCCTAGAATTTAAAATGTTTTCTACTAAAGAGGACTTGTCATCCCTCAAAATAATGTATGTTTACTCACATTATGCTCTTTATTAAAATGGAACAGAAACACACACTTTTCAACTTCATTACATCCTTGTGTACATACAAATATCAATAGATGGAAAAGTATTATGCTTGAAAAAGTTTCCAAACCAAAAGATGGTATGTATACAATCCGTATTAACTTCCGCCATTTTGAAGCTACATCTCTTATACGTCACCAATGTGGGCGTAGCCAAAACGTGTTGTAGACGCCAACATAGAAGCTGCGGTAAAGATAATGAATAATGTTCGCTTCTGGATTACAATTTTGCAAGATGACTGAGCGAGACCAATCTTCTTTACTGACAATATGATGAGTGAGTGAGTAACTAGTTTGTTTTTGGAAAGTATGGTAATGTATTCTCATCTATTTGCTCTTGTAATACATCTGGGGGCAATGCAGTAACATCCTCCCTTCTTTCTTTTACCGTTCAGATATAGTTTCCCTGATTATTCCAAGTCTCTGTAGTGTATGTTTGGCTGTATAGACTGTACAGTCAGCGCGAACCACTCTGGTGACATCACGGCTGTGAGCAAATCCATGATGGCTGCGCTCTAACAGCGAAAGAGTTAATTTGTTAAAAAACATTTCTTCAATGTTGACTATGTCTGCGGTTTGGGAATCTTACCATCGTAAAGAGTGGACACGCAAACGGTCATTGACTCTCACATCTATATTGTTTCTGTTCCACTTTTAGTTAAGTTATGAAATGGTCCTTGGAAAAGCCCTTGAAACATTGTGGGAACATTGTACACAAACTTAAGTACAACTAATTTAATCTTTGTGTTCCTCCCGTGCCTCCCATCAGTTACACGAAGCCCACCGCTGAGAAGCTGGAGGCCCAGCTGGGCAGCCTCAAGTGGAGGCAGGGCAGTCTGTCCGAGGTCAGCGTCCACATCGGCATGGGCGACCTGCGCCGCTCCTCGCCCAAGCTCAGCCTGCTGGACCGCATCGTCAACTACAGCCGGGCCTCCATCAGCTCCCTCCGCTCGGACAAGCTTTCCATCCACAGCCTGGCGCTCAGCGAGCCTGACAAGCACTCGCTGCTGGTGGGAGAGTCCCTCTGTGAGGAGGAGTTTGTGTAGCTCTCGATAGCGCAGGCCTGATGATGAAATCGTATGCACAATCTGTGAACGAAGGGCGCAAGGGCAGTCTACTAATGCTAACGCTTAATCTGTTGGCGTGGGTCAGCGAGCCGTCCTTGTAGTGCAGGTTTAGTCCACCAGAGAAGGGATGTTTCATGACCCGGTACAGGTTTAGAAGCAGAGTGTGGGGGCCTTTGTATCCCTGGGCATCTGTGGACAGAGAGTCCACCTCCACAGCATGGATGCAGGTACCTTGAACATTCAAACCAAAAGGTTACGTTCGTCTCGTATGTCCCTTTGGGTGATCTGCCCATACAATCGTGAAGATCTCTATCCAAAGACGGTGGCCCCATGTGGGTGTGAACAGAGAAATGTTATACCAATGCTGTATATTATATGACAGAGTATTTATATTACCCTTATTTATCACTATTGTTGATATATGTCGGAAATGAAGTAATATTTGTCAGTACAGATGCCTTTGCTTAATTTCTATGTTCCAAAAAAGGAAAATGAACCTACGTACAAATCACGTAAAAGTCTAAGAAATGTTTAACTTGCTTTAGACTTCTCTTTTAATCTTTATTTCAAAATGAAGTGTGATTTACATATATCCTAAGTGCCAGTTTTTAAGCCGCCACAGCAAGCTATCAACACATTCCAAAGATCACACAATGGTGAACAGCAGGACCCAATTTCCTTGAACTAAATGTGCACACTCAACTTTCTGTTGATAACTTTGCATCAGAATTGTTATTCCGAAGAGTGCCAAGTGTGAGCATTAAGCCTGAAGCAAAAGCCTTTGTAGAAAGAAAACTTAGGACAATCGTACAAACCATTGCCTTCCACTAGAGGCTTGGAATTTCAATTTTTGGAGAAAAAGAAAGATTCCTCTTATAACTGCTTTCAATGCTGGATTCCCTCAAAGAAGGTTATCATTCACTATGAATAAATTGAAGTTACATAAAAATGTAATAAAATAATGTAACTGGGTTTTTTGTAACATATATAAAATAATTTATACTTATATTGTTGATCAAACTTTCTCTTGCCAGTGGGGGAATTGTGCCATGTGTGAAAGACAGAAAATAAGCATTTGTGTTCATCCTAAATATAAAAACAAATCAAAATAGTGTTAGGCTTTCATTATATGTCATGTAATATTACCTCTACTGCTAGTAATTTAAAAGATGTTTCAGTTCATGGGGTAAAACTAAGTAGCAGGACCGAAGAGAAATCCAGGTCAGCGCAAGAATATGCTAGATGCCAGAAGGCATATTTCAGAAGAATCCACAGGTTTTGCCTTATGGTGATTTGTCTAGAACTGTTTTGACAGGATTTGTTGAATGGCAGGGTCATACATATTAACGCTACAAGTTATTTCTAAGATTGTTTATTTAAAATTTTCTGCACTATAAATTGAAATTGCTGTGTGGAGACAGTGCCTACTTCATGGCATTTATTCTGTTTATCTAGCTGAGTCAGCGGTAGGCCTATCCCACAAAATGTGGATAATGCGCTGTGTCCGTGTTAGTGTTTCCTTGTGTTGGTTATGTTGTCCATATTTATATTTTGATGTCTTGAAATAAACAGGTTTTTCTGTCCTGAGTTGCTTGCATGAGATTGTGAACTCAAGAATGAGTCAAGAATGGGAACTTGGCATCGTCCCCAGTACTGGTAACTGCTAATAGACTCATTTCACCACTTTTATTGAATCCATTCAGCCTAACTCTAAAACCATCTGGATGTAGTGCATAACAAATATGAATACACCATCTCATAAAATAGAAACATGTTCATTATCAATCTGGCTGAAGGGACAGATGATACAAGGTAGCTACATTGTTAAGGGATGGTCATTGAGTGTGGATTAAATAAAGTCACACAGTGTGTGTGTGTGTGGGGGGGGGGGGGGCACTCAAAAAACCTACCAGACTTAGTTATCAAAAACAGCAAATGTAGCCTAATTATCACTGATAATTTGCTCAATGATGTAGGGCAGGCCTACTACTTCAGAGGCTTGAGTGTTCAGATTTATGATACTCATTATGAAGTTCAGATTTAAAGCATTTTAGATCTCTTCCAACATTGTGCTTTTAGCGATGTACAATCCAATAGGCCGTAGTATTCAAATGAAACACTGCTGTTTTTAACAACAGTTTGAAAATGCTACATTCATTCACCAAAGACACTGGAACAACAAGCATTTATGGACCATCTACTCTGGAGAATAACTCCCAATTTAGTATTCTCTGAAATGAATATTTGAAATAATCGAACACCAAAATCTGCAAATAGATCATTCTTAATTTAACATTAAAACACCATAAATACACAGAATGTTGCAAGCAAATTAAGTACTTTTAGATCATTAAAAGACAATTGTCTCAGCCAAGTTAAATTGTATCCCTGCACATTAATACTGTGTGTATCTGTTATTACTATTCACTGAAAATACTGTTTGTAGCTCATGGTCAGGTGCACTGATGCTCATTGTGGTTTGTTCATGCATGTTTGGCATTAATTATAGCAAGATGTCAGATAGCACCCTGTTGGTCTAAGTCACCAGCATAGCATTAATAACATTACATAACATAACATTGTGTAGGGAGAATCCCAGAATATTTATTTATTATATTTTTTAAGATTCTATCCTCAGTAATCAGAAAGCCTCAACAATTGTAGTATCACACATTTGGCAATTTAATCTTAATTGTTGTAGTATTTTAAATAGCACTAACATGAGGAGGTTGTATATGTTGAGAGGTAAATCGGGAGGGTTGAGTTTTGGCAGATGCATGGAATGCAGTGACTATCTCAATTCAACTAAGGTTTGAGTCCCTCAGGAATAACTGAACATTAAAGTACTATTTTAAGAGAAGTATAACAATGATTTGGCACCGACACCTGAACAAGTCACAGACTGAAACTGTACCGCATAGAATACAAGAATGATAATAATCATCACCACGATAACCACCTTCCACTATAACTGCCATGACAAACATCATTTTCATGATGGCGAAGGAGGCTGCCGCTCCTCTATAGCCCCTTGTTGAAGAACACTCTCTCCACTCCCGGGTGACTCGCCCGGATCTTCTCCTGCAGCTCCGGCTCCAACCGGCTCACCGACATGGAACTGGAGGAAGAGTGATGAAAGGACAAGTTAGAGAGTTGAGAGATGGCCATGATGTCACATTAAAGTTGGGAAATATGCAAATATGTAGCGCTCTGTTAGTAATGGGGGTAGCCGTTCAGATGGAACTCCTGCTAACAGACTAACGCTAGCTTAACAATGTTCACCCACCTCTTTCGTGGAAAGAGTCCACAGCAGAGGGGAGTGGCGAACACCAAGCTGAAGAAATACAACCACTAGAATGAGATCTTTGCTTCCGGCTGAGACCTAGCTGCTCTGAGAGTCTGCACACCCTAGAATGGCATTTCTAAAGAATTGCAAATGGTAGCTTATCAGTGGACCATCTCTGACTACTCACCAGAATCCCACCAGGCCCACTTGAATGGGTGCACTCATCCATGGGAACTTCTGAAAAGACCATGCAGAAAACGCGGTGAGGAACACAAAGGCATGAGAGTGAACTTCAACAGTGGAGTGACCTCGTGGCCATTGGCTCTTTTCATTCACCTAATGTGCCAACATCAAGTAGTGCAAGCTGGATTGCACATGTGAATATTTTTGAGGTTTTCCATTCTCATAATTTAGTTTTGTAGTGTAGGTACTGTATAAGTATTGTTTGAAACTCTCCCTACAGCAAACTACAGTAAACATGTGTTGAGGCCTGTACTATTTTCAAATTAACTGTTACCTTCAAAAATGCCTTCTTTTCCAAGTGATTCATTAGGAATGGAGGGATAGCTAAAAGATAAACAACATGAAATCCCCATTAAATCCATGAACATACGTGCTGTACAACAGATACATACAAGACATGTGACGACATCAGCCTATCAGGAATATTGTGTTTCAACATTATAAACAGCTGAAGGGTATGTCTGATGTCAAGGGGGCGTAGGTCAGGCTTAGTCCTACCCATCCCTGGAGAGGCCATGAGGATCCTGGAGACCACCACCTGAGAGATAGCCTGCTGGGCCGCCTTCGTAGACTCCCCCAACCTATTGTCGTTCTCGTCCGTTATGGGAATGCCGTGTTTCAATTCCCTATGAGTAGGCCGAAGAAGAGAGAATGTTATTTTTTTATCCTGGTGACCTTCGATTAATCTACGTAGGATCTATCAGAGAGAGGTGGGGGTTGGGGTGAATGCATTTTATCCATTAAAGAAGGAGTATGGCTTTTTGCGCCCTCACCTTTGTCTCATCAATGGAATGTTGATACAGTTAGCGGCGGCGACGGCAGCAAATGGCACAAACTGGACGAAGAGTGGGGAGACATGCTGCAGCAAGAAAACAATCAGGACAGAGAGGAGAGAAAGTGGACAAATATTTTCAACACCTACAAAATACAATCACTTAACATATATTAGGTGATCAAACTGCACAATGTAACACTATATACACATTGATATATATACATTGATATATATGTAATGTATATACAAATGCATAACAATGCAATGAAAAAACAGTCTGATCTACTGCACACAGAACTATTGTATAACTAACTATAACACTTTACCTGCTGATCATATGGTTAGGTTATTACAGAGAGGCAGTTAATGTAATGCCACTGTGACAGTGCATGTCAACACGTACAAGCCAGGGAAGGGAATGAATAAAACCAATAAATAAAAGAGTTAAATGAACTGATACCTTTGTTAGTGCATTAAGTCCTAGAGCTGTGGCTACGGCCCCAGTGGTTCATCAGAATCATCTTCTCCCCGGTGTCAGGGTGAAATGCATAGTTCATCCTCACTCAGTCCTGGGGAGACTACTCCTTTTCTTTGAGAGACAAACAAATGATCATAGCATTTTAATGAACGCATACCGTCACAACTACAGTGGAGACATACTTTGAGGCATCTTCGACTTTGCTTTGTCGTCAGACATCGGAAAAAAACAGGAAGGCCGGCGGATGGATATACCTGTAGTCGGTTATAATTTTGTGCGCGGTCTCCAGTTGTTCGTTGGAAAGCAGGATGTTTCTGGGGTCTGTGACGGTGAAGAAATGTTTGGCCCGACCCGTGAAGGTGCTCTGGTCCCATCGTGGCTCCTTAATGTTTATCGAGGTAGATAACTCGACCGCCATGGTTATCTGGTAGAAGTGAAAGAAGAAAATGAACAACTTTCAAACAGTTGTCATTGTTAGTGTGATGTTTGTATGAAAAGTGACGTTCGACAAGGGTGTTAGTGAGATTTCTCTGGAATCTAGAAAATCGATGGATTTCTTCGTCTTTGCCCCTTCGGTTAAATAAAAGAACACATTGCAGATCCTGCGAGAGGCTGCTCAGTGCGGAGCCAATGGGCGGAGCTTGCCTAGTCCAGCTCCACCTCTAGGTCCAGCCGCACCCCCGGCTGAGGTTCAGCCCCACCCCAACTCACTCATACAACTTGGTAGCGCAAGTTCGAGTAGCATCTAGCTGCAGCCCCGGAGAAGCCCTTGGCGTGTCAAGCCTCTGGCATGACGGAAATTCCCCTGGTGTGACGGAACAACAACAAAAACTAAAACGACAAATAAATCTGCACGTGTGAGTGTCACTGCCCGATCCGTACCGGAAACCCGATTTGTTCTACCTAACCCCAACCCCTAACCTTTACCCGTAACCGTAACCCCTAAACCCAACCATAACCCTACCGTAACCCCTCAACTTAACCATAACCATAACTGTTACTGGGTTGATTGGCCAGCGCAAAACCTAATCAGCTGGACTCGGTCCAGAAAGGCGGAGCTGGACTAGGTCAAGCTCCATCCATTTGGCTCTGCAATGAGCACCACTTGGATCCTGCTGATGCTTTTCATTGTTAGAATAGCTGACATTAAAAGAGTCATTTCTGGAGTACTACCAGCATAACATGTGGAGTTGTTAATAGAAGAAGCAGATGACGCTTTGCTAGTTTGTGGATGAATTATACCACGATGATTGGGAATAACGCCAAATACTTCAGTCTAATAAGTATGGTTGTCTGTCTCCAAATGTATCCTGTGTGGTGAATGACATATGCCAGAAATTGAGTCTTTTAGCAGTATGTTACTTTTCTATGCCGCTAATGTAAGGCCAAAGGTCAATGTGTAGTCCTGCAATATGGAGGGTTTTGACTGTTGATTGACAAGGTCCATGCTATTACACAATATTGTATTCAGATGTCTCACTTTTAATCGTACCAAAAAAATTATTCTTCATAGCATAGGTTTGCATATGAGGCAGAATATGTTTGTACAAACTTTATTTTTTAATTTGGTCAGCCCTTGCAACAAAACCCTTTCTTCAGGTTTGCAGATTCAACCAGTATAATCCAGTTATTTAATCGCACACACAGCAACTATTCATGGGGAGAATTTACCACAAGTGTTAAGTAATGCATCAAGTCATTGCTATTACACAATGTTGTGTATTGTGGAATGCAAGTCTCTTCATATTTGCTATGAGAGAAGCACTGGCTTTGAATGAAACCTTTAAAGAAAATATTTGTCAATACCGTCTGAAGCTGGCCTCTTCGAACTGGACCTGGCGACGCTGAGATGGCTACGTAATAGTAAACTGGACATATGATGCCATACAAAAGAAGAAGAAACCTTTAAAGAAAATGTTTGGATGTTAACTAAAGTTCAACATTACAGAATAAGTACAATATTATGTAATAGCATATGAAAAATGTTCTTGGTATTACTTACAAATTCCACAGAAAATGTCTGTGTTCCTTTCAGTTAAAACTACTAGTACAGCAGTATGAATTCTAGTAGATTGAGTAATAAGGAGGTAACTTTAACTTGATCTTAAATAGACCAGTCGAATGTGTTAATATGTTAATTATTTAGCATTTTACGTCAGATCATCTTTACATTAAAACAAAATCCCAAGATGTCGCTCAATGAGTGAGAATCACCGACGCAGAACTGTTTGTGCTCGACTGCGGCCTCATTACGCAGGTGACGTAGACACACGGGCCTACCTAGCCTACTTACTACGGCATTTCGACGCAGAAGTATAAACTAGGCTTTACCTACGGCGGCTATTCGACGCAGAGGTATAATTTGGCCTTAACGGTGATTACTTCACTTTGACTGAACTTCAAAAGCATAACGTGTTCCCTCGTCTATGACAAGATACGACTTGGTGAATGGAAAGACGAGCACCTGGGCCACGGCAATAAGAATAGCGACGTATGCCCCAGAGGTTCTATACAACGATTGCAAGAAAAACGCAATCGTTCTACATAAATTTTTTTTTTTTTAAAGCTACTCCGTGTTGATAAGTAAGGGTGGAATAAGATGAATAAACCACTTTGGCCGTAGTAAGCGACACCACCCCCATTATTTTTCCAAAAACAGGGTGGTGTATTCCTTACCTATTGACCTCCCGCACACAGGGCTACAAGAGCATATCGGAGGCGGAGATCCGCTTCGCATTCCAGGCCTCCATCACGGTGTTGTGCATTGCCTGTCCCTACTCCCTGGGCCTGGCCACGCCCACCGCCGTAATGGTGGGCACCGGCGTGGGCGCACAGAAGGGCATCCTCATCAAGGGAGGAGAGCCGCTGGAGATGGCTCACAAGGTGGGTGAGCGGGAGTGGGCGCGGGTTTGGTGAAGGGAAGTGGGGATATTTGGTTCAAACGTTTTTCGATGTGTTTACATGACACGTGTAAAGCTTGGTTCATTTTTGGGATAATTCTCAAAGGATGGTCGCAGATCTGATGCTTTGTTAATTTGTGTGGAAAATGTGGTATTTATGTTTTATACCACAGCATTGTTAAATACTCTATCTTGATTGGTCAATGATGTTCCAGGGTGTGCATTATTTTTCAGTGGTGGGACACCTCTGCCTTTAAATAGTTCAGAATCAATGCTCTACAAATCCCACATTAACAACGGTCAAATACAACTATCAACTAGATGTTTCCTAGACTACGCAAAAAACAATATGCTCAAAGCACCCTGGAAGAATGTTTTAGTTTCAGGTGATTTAAAGTCCATTAAAAAAACATTACTTTATAGACGAAAGAAGCTTGTATCGTATCATTGTTGATAACTGGTATTAGCAGAATAAACCACTTTGCTGGTGGTAAGCAACCATCACCACCTCAATCGTTCATTATTTCCCAATGCTGGTTTGTTGTTTAAATAAGGTGGTTTATTCCTTACTTTATGTTTGTAGAATCCTCCAAATATGGTTGAATAGGGTAATAGGCTATCCCTTCTGAAAAACCTCCTCTTTAAACGTCCCGCTCTGCCTCCTCTCCGTGGGCTGGTGCAGATCCAGACGGTGGTGTTCGACAAGACCGGGACCATCACCTACGGCGCTCCCGAGTTGGTCCAGCTGAAGATCGTGGTGGAGGGGAACAGGATGCCTCGCTCCCGGCTGCTGGCCGTCGTCGGCACGGCAGAGAACAACAGTGAGCATCCCCTGGGGACCGCCATCACCAAGTACTGCAAGCAGGTCAGGCTTGCCTCCTTTCATTCATTTATCTATCTATCTATCTATCTATATATATATATTTTTTTTTTTTTTTTTTTTTTTTACTGTGTTTACTGTGTAAATGCTTGGTGATTGACTTTTTTGACTATTTTGCTGTTATGCTGTGAGCATCCTTTTCAAATATATGCAATGATCGATATAACTGCTATACTTGAATTCCCCCTGGTCATCATTGACAAACTGTTGGCAACAACAAAATGACCTCCAGTATTCCAAACATTGACAGACTGTGATATTGGCCAACACCACAAAACAAGAAAGTCATTTGAAATTGGTGACCCACCACCCACATAAAAGACAAGTTTAGGGCTGGAATAAAGTAGGGCTGAACCATTAATCCATGGCCAACTGGAATTTTCATATCGTAGGAGCTGAAATCTTTTTAAATTAAACTAAATCTTTTAGGAAAAAACGTGTATATGTTAGTATTGTAGAGCTGCAGAGATGTCCTTGTTGTCCTCCGTGTTTGTTTGGGACTGACCCCAACATCCGTGACCACAGGAACTGGGCACCGAGTCGCTGGGGGCCTGCATGGACTTCCAGACGGTGCCGGGCTGTGGGATTCGATGCCTGGTCAGCAGCATAGAGAACCTGCAGAGGAACGAGGACAGCGACGGCGATGACAACAACCAGCGCAACGGTATCCTGGTCCAGATCGCCGACTCACGGACCTCCACCATGTCCCACCCTCTCATCATAGACCCACAGCCTCTCAGTACGCCAGAAAAGTCCTTTAAATCGTTTAAAACCTCTGTTGGCATAAGGTATTTTAAACCGTTTAAAGCTACTGCTAGCTTAAAGTATTTTAAACTGTTGAAAACCTCTGCTAGCTTAAAGTATTTTAAACCGTTTAAAACCTCTGCTAGCTTAAAGTATTTTAAACAGTTTAAAACCTGCTCTCTTAAAGCTTGGGTAGGCCATTTAATTTAGAAATATATTTTTTTTAAAGTATTTTGTCTATACATCCCGACAGCAATCATCAAATCAAATGCTCTGACAAAAAAAAAGAAAAATGCGGGATCTGTGGCTGTCGCAGGCCTGTAATAAGCCTGTCCAATCATCGGCTCTTAAATCGTACCTACACCACCTATAAGTGCATCTCCTCTCTGTGTAGCCCTGGTCCAGTCAGCCTCTTACACCGTCCTGATCGGCAACCGTGAGTGGATGACGCGCAACGCTCTGCACATCCTGCCTGAAGTAGACGATGGCATGACGCACCGCCGTCCTCGTGGCGGTTGATGGTGAGCAGCCTTCACAATTTGAGTGTTCTTCCTTTATCTAACAAAGCTATTCTCCCTTGATCGTAACCTAATGTATTCTACCTTGATTGTAACCGTATCTATTCTTCCTTGATCGTATCCTCATCTATTGAGGAACTTCGCATCGTCTTCAGTACTGGTAACTGCTAATAGACTCATATTTCACCACATTTATTGAATCCATTCAGCGTAACTCTAAAACCATCTGGATGTACTGCATAACACATACGAATACACCATCTCATAAAATAAAAACATGTTCATTATCAATCTGGCTGAAGGGACAGATGATGCAAGGTAGCTACATTGTTAAGGGATGGTCATTGAGTGTGGATTAAATAAAGTCACACAGTGTGTGTGTGTGTGTGTGTGTGTGTGTGTGTGTGTGGGGGGGGGGGGGTGGGGGGGGCACTAAAAAAAACTACGTGACTGTTAGTTATCAAAAACAGCAAATGTAGCCTAATTATCACTGATAATCTGCTCCAATTTGCTCAATGATGTAGGGCAGGCCTACTACTTCAGAGGCTTGAGTGTTCTGATTTATGATACTCATTATGAAGTTCAGATTTACAGCATTTTAGATCTCTTCCAACATTGTGCTTTTAGCGATGTACAATCCAATAGGCCGTAGTATTCAAATGAAACACTGCCGTTTTTAACAACATTTTGAAAATGCTACATTCATTCACCAAAGACACTGGAACAACAAGCATTTATGGACCATCTACTCTGGAGAATAACTCCCAATCTAGTAGATTATCTGAAATGAATATTTGAAATAATCTAATACACCAATATATGCAAATAGATCATTCTTAATTAAACACTTAAACACCACAAATACACAGAATGTTGCAAGCAAATTAAGTACTTTTAGATCATTAAAAGACAATTGTCCCAGCCAAGTGAAATTGTATCCCTGCACATTAATACTGTGTGTATCTGCTATTACTATTCATTGAAAATACTGTTTGTCATAAGTTTTCACCTGGCTTCCTTAAAATGTATATCATATACTATATTGGCTTGGTTTTGTGTGTCACAAATAGGTTAACAAAAAAACATGAAGGTGACCTTCATACACCAAACAAAGCAAAACCATCACACACTGAGCTACATTTTCTTACTATGGAAAACAAAGGACCAAATCTCATCATGCTTTTAGATTATTTGTTGCAAGTTAGAGAATTTCCACATACTTCCATTATGTTGCACATTTTAGTATTTGTGGTCCTTTTGTTGTCCCCTGTGCTTTAAGTGAACCATGAGCTCATCTGGTGTGCTTTTCAGGGGGGCAGCAGAGCATAGGATTCTCCTGTCTCTGTAAAATCGGAAATCCTCTCTCATCCTTAAATGTCACACAGGTGTACAATGGCAACATTACACCGATTGGCTTAAAGGGGAGAGGTAAAAGTTACCAAATGCTTTGTCAACGTACAGAAATGCACATAAAATAAACAAAGGAGCATTGCAACAGTACACATGTGAAAATGAAAACCTGGTCAAGGTCAATACAGCAATGATGCAACTAATTGTCAGAAGACTGACATGGACTCATAGAAGCTCATGGTCAGGTGCACTGATGCCTGTTGTGATTTGTTCATGCATGTTTGGCATTAATTATAACAAGATGTCAGATAGCACCCTGTTGGTCTAAGTCACCAGCATAGCATCACATTGTGTAGGGAGAATCCCAGAATATTTATTTATTATATTTTTTAAGATTCTATCCTCAGTAATCAGAAAGCCTCAACAATTGTAGTATCACACATTTG
This sequence comes from Lota lota, assembly GCA_026745465.1. Classification (NCBI taxonomy): domain Eukaryota; kingdom Metazoa; phylum Chordata; class Actinopteri; order Gadiformes; family Lotidae; genus Lota; species Lota lota. The sequence goes on along the minus strand of JACYXH010000429.1, from coordinate 1,960,156 downwards.
GCAATTTAATCTTAATTGTTGTAGTATTTTAAATAGCACTAACATGAGGAGGTTGTATATGTTGAGAGGTAAATCGGGAGGGTTGAGTTTTGGCAGATGCATGGAATGCAGTGACTATCTCAATTCAACTAAGGTTTGAGTCCCTCAGGAATAACTGAACATTAAAGTACTATTTTAAGAGAAGTATAACAATGATTTGGCACCGACACCTGAACAAGTCACAGACTGAAACTGTACCGCGTAGAATACAAAAATAATAATAATCATCACCACGATAACCACCTTCCACTATAACTGCCATGACAAACATCATTTTCATGAGGTCTGGCATGAGACACAAGCGTTCCCCCAATGTAATTTAACAAAATCACCCAACCACAGAGTAGGATTTAAAAAAAGAATCTCGTAAAAATGACTAGAGTAGGCCAATCCTGGGAAAGAGGGAGGAGGAGGGGGGGTGGGTTGATCTGAAGAGCGATGATGAAAAGTAGCAAACATAACTTTGGCATGCTGAATGAGATGAATGAATGCAAGCTAGCAATAAGGTGAGGAGGACTGTGCTCAGATAGGACTGCTGCCTTGTGACGGCATGGCAGTGCTTCATGGAGGTGGGGGTGGCTGGTGGGTGGGTGGGTGGGGGGGGGGGGGGGGGGGGTGGAGAAGGAGGCTGCCGCTCCTTTATAGCCCCTTGTTGAAGAACACTCTCTCCACTCCCGGGTGACTCGCCCGGATCTTCTCCTGCAGCTCCGGCTCCAACCGGCTCACCGACATGGAACTGGAGGAAGAGTGAAGAAAGGACAAGTTAGAGAGTTGAGAGATGGCCATGATGTCACATTAAAGTTGGGAAATATGCAAAGATGTAACGCTCTGTTAGTAATGGGGGTAGCCGTTCAGATGGAACTCCTGCTAACAGACTAACGCTAGCTTAACAATGTTCACTCACCTCTTTTGTGGAAAGAGTGCACAGCAGAGGGGAGTGGCGAACACCAAGCTGAAGAAATACAACCACTAGAATGAGATCTTTGCTTCCGGCTGAGACCTAGCTGCTCTGAGAGTCTGCACACCCTAGCTTAATAAAAGGGCAATTGATAAACCTTGTACCAAATGTAAATGTAGCATACAATTTTGCATGATGTTTGCATGAGCGAACCGATGTTTTGCAATTAAACACAAAACACTAGCACACTAGATTATTAATGTAAATGGTAAACAAAACCTAGATGCATACACCAAGTACAGCTTACAAGTCAAATGCAACATTCCTGATGGCTAAGGACGAGCTATTCTTTGCTACATGGTTGTAGAGCAATCTTCCCTAACGCTAATTCGAAAGACCATAGAGTGACTTGACATTTCATGATGTGTCACACATCAGAATGGCATTTCTAAAGAATTGCAAATGGTGGCTTATCAGTGGACCATCTCTGACTACTCACCAGAATCCCACCAGGCCCACTTGAATGGGTGCACTCATCCATGGGAACTTCTGAAAAGACCATGCAGAAAACGCAGAACACAAAGGCATGAGAGTGAACTTCAACAGTGGAGTGACCTCGTGGCCATTGGCTCTTTTCATTCACCTAATGTGCCAACATCAAGTAGTGCAAGCTGGATGGCACACGTGAATATCTTTTGAGGTTTTCCATTCTCATAATTTAGTTTTGTAGTGTAGGTACTGTATAAGAATTGTTTGGAACTCTCCCTACAGCAAACTACAGTAAACATGTGTTGAGGCCTGTACTATTTTCAAATTAACTGTTACCTTCAAAAATGCCTTCTTTTCCAAGTGATTCATTAGGAATGGAGGGATAGCTAAAAGAAAAACAACATGAAATCCCCATTAAATCCATGAACATACGTGCTGTACAACAGATACATACAAGACATGTGACGACACCAGCCTATCAGGAATATTGTGTTTCAACATTATAAACAGCTGAAGGGTATGTCTGATGTCAAGGGGGCGTAGGTCAGGCTTATTCCTACCCATCCCTGGAGAGGCCATGAGGATCCTGGAGACCACCACCTGAGAGATAGCCTGCTGGGCCGCCTTCGTAGACTCCCCCAACCTATTGTCGTTCTCGTCCGTTATGGGAATGCCGTGTTTCAATTCCCTATGAGTAGGCCGGAGAAGAGAGAATGTTATTTCTTTATCCTGGTAACCTTCGATTAATCTACGTAGGATCTATCAGAGAGAGGTGGGGGTTGGGGTGAATGCATTTTATCCATTAAAGAAGGAGTATGGCTTTTTGCGCCCTCACCTTTGTCTCATCAATGGAATGTTGATACAGTTAGCGGCGGCGACGGCAGCAAATGGCACAAACCGGCCGAAGAGTGGGGAGACATGCTGCAGCAAGAAAACAATCAGGACAGAGAGGAGAGAAAGTGGACAAATATTTTCAACACCTACAAAATACAATCACATAATATATATTATGATCACATAATCACATAACATATATATATGATCAAATTGCACAATATAACAATACAATATATACATCTACATGAATATATATATATATATGTAATGTATATACAAATGCATAACAATGCAATAAAAAAACAGTCTGATCTACTGCACACATAACTATTGTATAACTAACTATAACACTTTACCTGCTGATCATATGGTTAGGTTATTAGAGAGGCAGTTAATGTAATGCCACTGTGACAGTGCATGTCAACACGTACAAGCCAGGGAAGGGAATGAATAAAACCAAAAAATAAAAGAGTTAGATGAACTGATACCTTTGTTAGTGCATTAAGTCCTAGAGCTGTGGCTACGGCCCCAGTGGTTGCAGACACATAGGCTGTGCCAAGCTGGCTGCAAAGAAAGTTGTCAGTCACACGGGATGTATACACAATACGACACTTAATTAAAACGGGGGGGTTAATGCCAGGTTACACTACTTAGTGTCAGTGCCAGAAATGTCAGTGCCAAAAGTGCCTATTACCTGACTGTGATAGGGGCATCCCCACTCCTGTTGGTGTAATTGACTATTGCATTGAAGGACTGATTGATCCACTGCCAAAGCACTACTGCTGGGGTAGTCCTGGAAGTAAAAGACACATTTAGTACCAGAGAGACATACTGTCAAAGTATCCGATACAGATCACAGCATATCTTACCATTGCAGCGCACCTTGCGATGAAACGTGATGTTTTTGTTTGAATAAATAGTTTGTTCCTTAAAGGGCCCTTATTTTACCACCAGGTGTGAGTGTGATAAGACATTACAAGCCATTTCAAAATCAACCCTGCCATGTGGCATAGTGACATCACAGGTGGGAGTGTCCACCCAGATGTTTGATGGATAGATCAGTCTACCAGGCTGCACAGTAGACTGTACCAATTTGTAGGCTCGTAGACACTCCCACTTGTGACGTAGCTATGTCTCAGGGCAGGGCATATTTTGAAATGGAGTGTAATGGCTAATCACTCTCACACATGATGATAGGGGCACTTAAAACAACTACATTGTGGTGCTTTTTTACTCATCCAGCCTCAATATTCATTTGAAAAATTAAAAGCTCCTACTTGTAGAAGGTCATCATGCATCCAGTGATCGTCATGTTCATGGGGACCTGTGCCGACATGCGGCCAATCAGAATCATCTTCTCCCCGGTGTCAGGGTGAAATGCAGAGTCAAAGATATATTTGGCACGCCATAGTTCATCCTCACTCAGTCCTGGGGAGACTACTCCTTTTCTTTGAGAGACAAACAAAGGATCATTGGAGACATACTTTGAGGCATCTTCGACTCTGCTTTGTCGTCAGACATCGGAAAAAAAACAGGAAGGCCGGCGGATGGATATACCTGTAGTCGGTTATAATTTTGTGCGCGCTCTCCAGTTGTTCGTTGGAAAGCAGGATATTTCTGGGGTCTGTGACGGTGAAGAAATGTTTGGCCCGACCCGTGAAGGTGCTCTGGTCCCATCGTGGCTCCTTAATGTTTATCGAGGTAGATAACTCGACCGCCATGGTTATCTGGTAGAAGTGAAATAAGAAAATGAACAACTTACAAACAGTTGTCATTGTTAGTGTGATGTTTGTATGAAAAGTGACGTTCGACAAGGGCGTTGCTGAGATTTCTCTGGAATCTAGAAAATTGATGGATTTCTTCGTCTTTGCCCCTTCGGTCAAATAAAAGAACACATTGCAGATCCTGCGAGAGGCTGATCACTGCGGAGCCAATGGGTGGAGCTTGCCTAGTCCAGCTCCACCTCTAGGTCCAGCCGCACCCCCGGCTGAGGTTCAGCCCCACCCCAACTCACTCATACAACTTGGTAGCGCAAGTTCGAGTAGCATCTAGCTGCAGCCCCGGAGAAGCCCTTGGCGTGTCAAGCCTCTGGCATGACGGAAATTCCCCTGGTGTGACGGAACAACAAAAAAACTAAAACGACAAATAAATCTGCACATGTGAGTGTCACTGACCGATCCGTACCGGAAACCCGATTTGTTCTACCTAACCCCAACCCCTAACCTTTACCCGTAACCGTAACCCCTAAACCCAACCATAACCCTACCGTAACCCCTCAACTTAACCATAACCATAACTGTTACTGGGTTGATTGGCCAGCGCAAAACCTAATCAGCTGGACTCGGTCCAGAAAGGTGGAGCTGGACTAGGTCAAGCTCCATCCATTTGGCTCTGCAATGAGCACCACTTGGATCCTGCTGATGCTCTTCATTGTTAGAATAGCTGACATTAAAAGAGTCATTTCTGGAGTACTACCAGCATAACACGTGGAGTTGTTAATAGAAGAAGCAGATGACGCTTTGCTAGTTTGTGGATGAATTATACCACGATGATTGGGAATAACGCCAAATACTTCAGTCTAATAAGTATGGTTGTCTGTCTCCAAATGTATCCTGTGTGGTGAATGACATATGCCAGAAATTGAGTCTTTTAGCAGTATGTTACTTTTCTATGCCGCTAATGTAAGGCCAAAGGTCAATGTGTAGTCCTGCAATATGGAGGGTTTTGACTGTTGATTGACAAGGTCCATGCTATTACACAATATTGTATTCAGATGTCTCACATTTAATCGTACCAAAAAAATATTCTTCATAGCATAGGCATATGAGGCAGAATGTTTTTACCAACTTTATTTTTTAATTTGGTCAGACCTTGCAACAAAACCCTTTCTTCGGGTTTACAGATTCAACCAGTATAATCCTGTTATTTAATCGCACACACAGCAACTATTCATGGGGAGAATTTACCACAAGTGTTAAGTAATGCATCAAGTCATTGCTATTACACAATGTTGTGTATTGTGGAACGCAAGTCTCTTCATATTTGCTATGAGAGAAGCACTGGCTTCGAATGAAACCGTTAAACCTTTTCTCTGACAGTGCTGCCTGCGAATGTGGGGAACCTGAGCAAACAGCGGAACACATCATCAATCGATGCGACTACCACAGGCTACCGTCTGAAGCTGGCCTCTTCGAACTGGACCTGGCGACGCTGAGATGGCTACGTAATAGTAAACTGGGCATATGATGCCATACAAAAGAAGAAGAAACCTTTAAAGAAAATGTTTGGATGTTAACTAAAGTTCAACATTACAGAATAAGTACAATATTACGTAATAGCATATGAAAAATGTTCTTGGTAATACTTAAAAATTCCACAGAAAATGTCTGTGTTTCTTTCAGTCAAAACACTACTAGTACAGCAGTATGAATTCTAGTAGATTTAGTAATAAGGAGGTAACTTTAACTTGATCTTAAATAGACCAGTCGAATGTGTTAATTTTTACAATTTTACATCAGATCATCTTTACATTAAAACAAAATCCCAAGATGTCGCTCAATGAGTGGCAATGAGTGTCAATGACTGTCAGCTGAGAATCACCGACGCAGAACTGTTTGCGCTCGACTGCGGCCTCATTACGCAGGTGACGTTGACACACGGGCCTACGTAGCCTACTTACTACGGCATTTCGACGCAGAAGTATAAACTGGGCTTTACCTACGGCGGCTATTCGACGCAGAACGGTGATTACTTCACTTCGACTGAACTTCAAAAGCGTAACGTGTTCCCTCGTCTATGACAAGATACGACTTGGTGAATGGAAAGACGAGCGCCTTGGCCACGGCAATGAGGAGAATAGCGACGTATGCATGCATCAATGCTCTGCCCCAGTCGGAGGTTCTACCCAATGAAAAGAGGGACATTTGTGGGGCCGTGTTACCAGCGTACCCAGTCTGATCTGGTTTTTAACCATTTCTGCCGTCCGTGCCAAGCCAGAATCCACTGGATGGAACAGTGTGCAAATAACAACGGGGCCCATTAAGGACATCAGGGGGCAATGTCGTAGTCGTGCAAAGGTATACATACAGAAATCCTCATGAAAATTGCACCAAAGATGGCTGCTGAATTGACCGTTAAACAGAGCATTTGTGTCAGCGGCTGGAGGATTTGTGACGCTATCTCTTTAAATTAAATCAAAAGCCATGGGGTCCTCAGGAGATAGGGTCTTTTGGTGGTCGACCACAACGAAGCATCAGCCTTCTCTGGGCTTTTTCTATCTTATCACTCTATGGCAAATTATTGTATTTGTGTGTCACTGTTTAATAAAGAGCTGTTAACGACTCACTAGTGTAGCATCAATAAAATATTAATAATGCACATTGTGCGAGCCGACTGAACTTTGGTCGCAACGGCGGTTTGGTCGCAACACAAAACCCTCCGTTTCTATTCTACTGAACCAATCCCAGTGTGGCTATCCATTAACCTGTAGGCCTAATGCTTTACTCTCATATCCATATCGTCCTGTCAAGGCACCATCAAGTTTTGTTTTTTTTCGGAAAAGGTAAATCGGTCGGTGTGTTTAAGCGAACAATGTTGCAATTGGCACCAGATCCGCTTGAACTGGATGGCGGCAATTGTTAAACCTGACATTACCCGTCGAATCTGAACCGAATCTTTTTAAATGGGTAAATTTTAATGAGGTCGAATAGCAAACCATGAAAAAATAGCAATAAATTGAAACATGCTCATTACACACGACATCTTTTGGCCAGCTGTGCGTCCGAATTCAACTAGTATCAGGCTGCCACATGAACACATGCAGCTGGCTGTCGGTTCTTCGGCAACACACAGCTGGGGATAAACCTTGCTATAAGAGATACATAGGGTATTCGCTGTTCGTCTCTGCTACTCCTTACATGTTAAATAAGAACAATTATGAAATGCATCACTTACTGCTCTACGGAGTTATTGTACCTGCCACGGTTCCAGCAGCTTGTGAGTGGTGTTCCCTCAACGGAGCTAATTTACGTGCCGCGGCGTCAGCAGCACAGCATCATGGCAAGTGACATGCGCGTCCCCCAGCGGAAGGAATTACCCCTTACCAGAGGCCTGGATAACGTAGTGATTGATCGGACATTAGAAAAGTGCTAGACATTTATTTATCGATACATAAATATCTAGCACTTTTATAGATATTGATATATAGATATATTTATAAATACAGATATATTATATATATTTATATATAGATATATGAATATAGATATATCTATATTACATATATATAGATATGTAATAGATTTAACGAATATAGATATATAGATCTGTTAACTATAATAAATATATTTGATGATCAAATATATATATAGTTTCACATCATAAGTGGCTTTGAGCATTGTGAATGGATGAAATGTGTTGCCTCCTAAATATATTGAACATTTTGATTGATAACGACAACTATTTGACAACAAACGTTTGAGGCTTTACATTTCCCCATTCCACCTCTGTCTTAGCGTAGCTTTTATGCAGGCTTATAATATACCAAATGTTTTTAAATTAAAAAACATGTATAGTTTGTGATAAAGCATTCTTTATCATAGTGAGGGCTGCAAAACAACTTTATTTTACATGAATAAATATCATTGGTACAGATATTGCCTATAGAACTCATATCAACTATATATTATCGCCAGTAAACACATGAAGCACAAATCAGTTCACATCAGGACATAAGGGAATTTGGCATCAGTGCTATGTGATCAAAATCAAACAAAGGAATGCAAAGATAAATAAATGTCAGACATCTAACTGTACCATCTCACATCACAAAAATAAATAATTGTGTGTCTTTGTTTAAAAAACAACAATAAAGATTTACATTAAATTGAGCATAACCTTTGAGGCCATGTCCCATGAAAGATGCTGTTTTATGTTAACTAGGCATCACATCATCATCACGATCACATCAATATCTGAACACAAAGGGTAGGTAATAGTCTTGGAGTTAGATAATCCGCTTTAAATACATACTTCCTGACAAACCAGCAGGTGTGTTAAGTATTTATTTTTCACAGACTTTTCTAGCAATAAAAACATGCACAGAGAGGGCAAAGTTAAGATGGTAGTGTTTATAGCTGATGCGATAAATTCCGCTATTTTTTGTGATTATGGCACACAATATGTTGGTCTATAGGGTAATGAATTATAATTTCTCAAAACCTCTATATAGTACATAGTTGGCAGTCTTTATCTTAACTTCCACTGGCTGTTTCAATACATATCAGGCGTCATTATCTTTACAGGAAGTAGTCCGGAGTACGGCGAGTGACGTGGGGCTCTCCTCTGCGCGGTGCCGGGTCAAACTGTAAACTGAAAACGGTACAATGGCAGTCATAATCTCTCCCTTGGTTTTTTTAACAAATCGGAGAACTCTTAAGGATTTTGAGCTTAATGTTCAGCATATCATACTCATTAAACATGGCTTTATTTAAACATACTATAAAACATTGCTTGATTACTTACAAGGAGTACTTCAGTGTGTCGTCGAGTTCCATAATTGCCGCTTGGTTTCCACAGCGATAGCAGTAGTTTGGTGCGCTGAAGATAGTCACAACATTGCGGTCGTGGCACCAATTATAACCCTATTTTAAGAGAAAGGAGGCTTCCTATCAAAGTGCAACACACCACATGTATATACTTATTATTTAGACCTGTAGCAGCCACTTGGCCCCTTAATGTTGGAGAACATAAAAGGAAGGTGCACGTACCTCCATTACCAGCTGGTGGGCTCTCGAGACCAGGGTCAGGCCATTCGCATGGTTAAAGGTCTCCGATATGTCTTGGCCAAAGGTATACCCGGCACCTCTGGGAGAAATGCCCCAGCCACCGCGATCATCTGGATCTGACCACAGCAGGTCACACATTGGACCCTGGAGAAATGGGGAATAATCAACCTCGACCAAATAACAAGCATATTGATGATATTCAAGTGTGTTTTGCAAATACTGACAGGGAAACATTTGCAAAATGTGTTTTTATCAACTGATTAATATTTATAACAATATTTGAGAAATATAATAATATTTTGAGGCATCTACTTCGTGAGGAACTTCCTGCAAGCGATCCAGCGCTCGGATGTGGTCCAGTGTGTCTATTGAGGGAGACAGCCCTCCATGGAGACAGAAAATCTGCAGAGAATGAAATTATTTCGATGGGGTTGAACCTCATCCGGACTAGAATATGTAGCATTAGTCATGGCGGAAAAGATTACTTTTACCTGGTTATCGACCAATGCAGTGAGGGGTAGATAATCAAAGAGGTCTGTGAAGTACTTCCAAACATTAGCGTTTCCATATTTCCTTAAGCACTCGTCGTAAAAGCCATACACTTGTGTGATCTGCCTGCTCTCGTGGTTCCCTCGGAGGATGGTGATTCGCTCCCGGTACCTTACCTACAAATATAACATGGATTTTAATATCAAAACAAGGAATAAGTTCTGCATCTTTGTGACATCCAGAGTACCCCCCCCCCCCCCCCCCCCCCCCCCGCAGCTTATTACAACGTTAAAACATTGTTCATATTGTTATATTTGCCTGTATAAAGCCACACTTTAGCCCTCACCCACTGATTTTGAATTGAATTATATTATTGACTATAATTCAACTCCAATTTCCTGTATTTTAAAACAAAGATCTCATTGCCAATAAGATGTTGACATGATGATACACATCCTCAAGGGTATTTTTGAGTAGTTCTTTCTTTACCTTCAGAGAGACCAGGAGTGAGACAGTTTCAACGGAATAGTAGCCACGGTCCACATAGTCTCCCATGAAGAGGTAGTTGGTGTCTGGAGACTTGCCTCCGATCTTGAATAGCTCCATCAAGTCATGGAATTGACCGTGAACATCCCCACACACTGTAACTGGACATCTCACCTCCTGGACGTTGGACTCCTTCGTCAGGATCTCCTTAGCCTTAAAGGTAGAACCAAGGGGACACATACTAGGGTTTAGAGCTAGTAATGGCGCTGCCCTTTGCTTTTTAAATTAGGAGAGAGAAGACCCAAACCTGAGGAATAGAAAGGAATGTGGATAAACTTCAGTGCTGTAGCTTGCACTTGGAGATGGTTTGTTGTAACACAAACATTCCCTTTAAAACTGCGATTTATAATATATATGGGCTAATTGAATGCAAAAACATTACTGAAGGCCATTGGGCACAGGGCGTAAATAACTCGTGGGCGCTGCTAAACAGTTAGTTCACCTTCATCACCTCTCCAACACTGAAGCTAAAAGAAGTGCGTCAAAGGCGCAAATAAACCCAAGTAAAAAAAATCGATTGACCCATACATTTTATTAATATGCACGCAATCATCAACTGTTGACTGACTGGCAGAGTGTTAACATAGACCAATAGCTAGCTGACGTCTGTTTACCATAGAATAATATAACACACCTTTTCGCAAAGGAATTTGACTTGGTTTTCCGATAACTGTTTGCACTCGTTGAGCCGTTCAATCCATCCATCCAACTCCTTGGTGAATGACTTGTCGTCCATGTCAGGATTTTTATCAGCTAGCAAGCAAGCTAGCTTTAATTCTAAAAGGAGAGCCCTTGGCTTACAATATATGGATGTATATATATATAAACATATATATATATATATAAATATATAACTACACGATGCTTAGATCTGATCATCCGCTGCCACCGAATCTGTTCTCAAAAATGAATGCGTCAACTGCAGCTGGACTGATTGCGTCCCTGACCAAGCCCAGATTCCGATTTATATAACATAAAACATTTTTTTCTTCTTCTTAATTAGTAACCCTCCGTTGCACCGTAGTGAACTAATATTCAGTAAACAAAACAAAAACAAAAAACTCAAATTCATCGACCTGTTCCTGCCGTTTCTCCCATGGTTTCTGCCCCTAACAAACTGTTTACGTCACCACATGGGCCTCTCCATCATCATGCGATGCACCCTGTCCGAGTGGGTGAATAAATATAATGCAGCTGTTTCACCTTTAAAATCGTATGATATTCGATTTGGTAATTAGCTTTTATTTTACTTTATTAGCAATGACTGTACTCGCAAAACGTCACTGCCTGTACAAATGTACAAGTTAAAAACTACATTACCCACACACCAAAAACTGGATACTCATTAGATGCACATGCGCATAAAGATATACCCTCGACAGCTGTAGGAGAAAATGGCTGCACTCATGTTAGGACAGCAGGTAAGATATTCAATGCTTTTTATGATTATACGATAACGAACGCTTCATATTTAATATTTGAACCTATGGAAACATTAATAAGTCATTAATATGTGCAGGACTGGGTCACAGCACTCGTTGTTTATCAAAATGACCACGAGACCTTGGGGTTGATTAGCATTGTTGCTAACCAGCAAGCTACCTTCAAAGCTACTGATCTGTCATGTTCTGACCCGCTGTTTCTTAATGTTCCCTTTAATGTGCTCAGACCCGCCAGTTCAGCACGTCTGTGATCAGGCCTGTTTCAAAATTGGTGAAGGTGAGTTGGTTACCTTAACAGGATTTCTGACGTAGCGGATCGATTGATCGCGACATACATTTGTTAACTACTGTAACGTTAGTCAATCATGAAAATAATGTCTCCATCTTGCCATTGTTTCTCAACCCCTTCCCCAAATGAAGGCGCCTATCCAGGTTTATGGAGTCGAGGGTCGCTATGCCACCGCTCTGTTCTCAGCGGCCAGCAAGCAGAACAAGTTGGACCAAGTTGAACAGGAACTAGGCAAAGTGTCTGTACGTTGGAGCAGTAACACGTTAAAAAATATCCCAACATGTTACACCATTTTAAAGAAACAAACAAATAAAATTGTCTGTTTTCTATATCGTGGTCTACATGGTTAGAACATTGACCTTTTCTGTCCTCAGACCATGATCAAGGATCCCAGGGTGTCCAGCATTGTCATGAATCCTCACGTGAAGCGCATCCTAAAGCAGAAGGCCGTCACAGATGTTCTAACCAAGGCTAAGATGTCTCCCATCACCATCAACCTCATCAGTGAGTGCATTAATGGCAGCTTAAGCTAAATTACTCCGTGTCCAAGATCCTGAATTGTAAATTAAAGGTGAAGAACTATGCACGTGTTTGTTATTATTCCCTTTAAGACTTGGTCACTCAGATAAAAAAAAAGGCTGTTATTTTCTCGTCACCAATCTACTCTATGTAGCTTACCTCTCACCCACATGTTGAGGCTAACGACACTTCCTTTTTAAAGTTGGGGAAAATACCCTCTCTTTCTGCCTTCACAATCTGACAACCTAATTCTTCTTTATCTGTATTCTGGGCTATGCTAAGTACATTAGCTTGGTACAGAGCCTCTAAGACCAACAGTTCTTATAAAGTTTGTTTTCCATCTGGTTTTTCGTTCAGTATATAGGTAATGGTATACCAGTGGCGATACACTTGTCACAATTAGCTCCGTTTAATCCCCTTTCCCTTTTTCCTCCGCTGCAGAGGTTTTGTCTGAGAACGGCCGCTTGCCCCTGACCGCTGGTGTCATCACAGCCTATGGCAAGATGATGGGTGCTCACCGTGGAGAGGTCATCTGTTCGGTCACCACCGCTCAGGTAAGCCAACAGGTCACAGTTAGTGAAACTATATTGTAATGTGTTATCCACACAGACCCTGACCGTCAGGGACAGCAGAGATGTCTACATTTTAACTGCAACTTTTATATGTATATATTCCTAACTGCACTACATGCATATTGGGCCACTGCAATGCAATTTCAGCAAATGTGCAATACTTAAAAAGGGTTATCTCTGCCTCTATTGTATTGTTTAATAGGATATTTTTCTATCTTATTGTTTTATAGGTTACAGTCTAAATGTATAATCCATTTATATATTGGGCATCTTAATTATTCCTATTAACTCTTTATTTTTGTTTGTTTTTTATGTGTGAATGTTCCATTAGGACTGCTACTCAATTCCACTGTACTCTGTGCAATTGCAATGAAAGGAATTATATTGTATTCATTGTGAGGATTTACACTTTATACCTCATCCATCACATTTAGTAATTATTTTACATTTCAGGCTTTGGATGCCACCAGCCTTGCTGACCTGCAAGTAGCTCTCAAGGGTTTTCTCCAGAAGGGTGAAACAATAAAGCTAGAAACTAAGGTAAAGTTTGGACACAAACGGATCACTGGTAAAGGTTTTGGGGGTGTTCAGTGTTCTATGTTTTCTCATATATCCTTCTCATCTGTAGACGGATTCCTCCATCTTGGGTGGCATGATTGTCAGCATTGGTGACAAGTATGTGGACATGTCCACAAAAACCAAGATTCAGAAGCTCACCAAGATCATCAGGGAAACCTAAGTCCAGTGGACATATAAACAGAAGAATGCAGCGAAGTTGCTTTAAATGTACATTGCTACTTGTCTGGTTACGGAATTCATTTTAAGCCAGTGTCTATTGTTAAGTTCACATTAATGTATTAAAAAGCATTGTGAAACAGTTCTTGTTTGTTATTTATTGGCAAGGTTTCCTGAAATTATATTATTTAATCAAGAGTGTAAATTTAACTTGAATGCAGGATTTGAGGGGGGGGGGGGGGGGGGGGGGGGGCGGGCAGAACTTGGTCAAACATCACCCTTTAGTTTTTTTTTCAATTCCATTCAGAAGCCAGTTGACTAAAATGGGAAATTATGTTTCACAGACTCTGATCCCTAGACTGAACACAATTAATTTGACCCGAGTACACGTTTAGCCACAAAAAGGAGCATTGTTTCTGTGGACCATTGCGTTTCAATGAGGTATTTGGCGCATGCGCAACCAATGACTGCATTTTATTTTTTTGACAAAAATGGCTGCCTCTTCTCTAAACCTCTCTGCTAAAACGGACATATAAACCTTGAAATAACCACGGTAAATTGCAATCCTTGTTCGCGGCAATATCAATAGATAACCAGGCGTAGTTTACAAACGCTATTGGAAAAATGGTGTGGCTGTCAAATAGAAAATTTGTTTTTGATTCAAATTTAACCCTTTCCAGTCTATGAGCCGCCCACAAATGAGGTACGATCTTTTCATTTTCCTGCTTTAACTATAATGTGTTTGCGTTCACACCTAATCACGTTTTTGTATAATGAAGTACATTGCTTAAACAAACGTTGTATATGGTTCATCCTGGATAGTTATCCCTTTGTTTTAGATGCATGGTGTGTGTCTGTCCAAAAGTAAGCAATTCCGCAAATTCCTTGCTTCTGTGTGTGCGCGCAAGCGTGTTGGTGTTAACAAAGAAACATTTCGTTATTTTGATCTGTTCTCATTTCCGTTGGTGTTTACAAGTAGTTTCTCCATCCCTACAGAAAATGATGCACCAAGTGACCAGCAGCAGCAATGACTATTGCATGAGTGGACTGTCAGAGGATTGTCAGCATTCTGCAGGGCACTTCGACTTATGTAGCACACAGTCCAACAAGTTCTACTCCTCGCCTCCGCCGTCTTTGCAGCTGTCCCTTGCAAATTTACCCCCATTGCCACAGGGCATGCACAAACCCATGACATGCCAAATGCAGGAGAACCAAAACGAGTTTCAGCCACCGACTGCGAGAATCAGGGGCATCGAGGCTCCTGGTCCGGATGGCACCAAGAAAAAGGGGAAGGGTATTGTCAAATCTGGCAAAAGAGGGAGACCGGCCGGCACCACCAAATCAGCCGGTTACCGCACAAGTACTGGACGTCCACTGGGGACCACGAAAGCTGCTGGTTTCAAGACCAGTCCTGGAAGACCCCTTGGTACCACCAAAGCAGCAGGCTACAAAGTTAGCCCTGGTAGGCCCCCAGGGAGCATCAAGAGTCTCGCGCGCCTGAAGAAGCTTGGGCTGGCCACTTGTGAAGCAGCCAAGAAAGTGGACTTCAGCAACTGTAGTGGTCCCAAGAAACTGGATTACACTTGCTGTGATGTGACGCCCTTTCCATACAACATGATGCAGAAAAGAGACCTCTGTGAGGCCAGTGGCAAAGTTGAAGACAGCAATGAGTAGCTTTGCAGATGTCTTTCTATAGCTCTTCAACTTGTTCAATTTTTTTTCTCTGTGTGTATGGAAGATGGAGAACATAATAATGTAAATTAGCTTAACTTTTCATTGTGCAGTCTTGACATTACTTTCCTCTCCTCATAGGACTAAACGCACCCATTTAGAAAGTATGTTATCCTGTTTGACAGTGATGCATGCATAGGAATACAATCAAATTAATGTAGGAATGAAAGTATCTATACATTGTAGTGTATGGTCCATGTTCGATGGACAGTGTTTTATAAGCCTTTTTTTAAACGGAATTTTAATTGATTCATGATTTGCTACTATGCTTCATATTGCTTTCCATTCCAAACATTTTCCTGAGCTTATGTGGAAGTGTAGTTGTCCTTTTGTATTGTTGAGTGCAATATGTGATTCATTTTATATTATATATGAAAAAAGATAAACAGAAGGAAATGGAATGGGGCCACTGCGATGTTTTTTATGATCTTGATTGAACAACCCAGCACATGGTAAACTTTTAAAAACCAAAATTGTTATTTCTATACTTTGTGAATATGTTTTGACTGGGTATTGTAATAGCCTACTTTGTTTCCTTGTATTCCTCAAACTATCACTTGACAAGCAAATATATATGTTGTTATGCAGTTCATTAGCAAAAACATATTCATATTCACTTAAACTTCACTTTAAGATTATTTCTTTGTGGAAAATGTATTAAAAGCTTCTGTGGTGTATGTGAAACCCAAATAAAAGTGTCATTTCAGACAGTAAATATGCTTGCAATACCTACAGTAAACGCAAGATGTCTCACGCCATCCTGTGCCAATAGTAGGCCTGTCCTTTTATTTTCCGGGTAATAACTTTAATTTAATAGTCTAATTGATCACCCAGCCATGTAGGCCTTCCCCGTACAAACTGTTATAGACACGTCATACATTCGAGTGTTGATGTTGTCAAAGACAATCGATCTATTTTAACCACAAGAAAACCGACCTATCTGAAAATCAAGTGACTTCACGTCTTTATCGTGTTTTTTTTTTAAGTAGTACTATTTATATCACCACGTCCAACCCGTAGGCCCTGAGGTGAATGGCCGTTTATTAACAAAATACTGTGAATAGCGATGCTATCTCGGCTTTTAAGGCAAAAGGTTTATAATAATGACTTGACGGGCTTTGTTGGATGCGAGGGGAGAGGACTAGGCCACTGCGGCAGTATGGCCACGTCTATTGTTCAGACACGCACTGCTACCGACTCTCGGGGCAAGACAGTGATGTTTTGTATCTAAACTGTAGGGTAAACATCAGGCAATTTGGCGTGAGAGCACAATCAAACGTTTACACACGTCGTGTTTTCGAAGCAGAAGTCGCTCAATTGCCCAAGCCATTTGCACCGACATCTTTTTCTGAAGCGCTTAGCGGCCCATTTCCTGAGCCTAGAGACCCTGAGAGGCAATATGGCGCACGGAGTTTAACTACATGGGACGTTTTGCTCAATGTGCAGTGCCTTCTCCATGGTGGACTGGTATCCATAGAATAGGTACATAGGCTACTTTCAGTTGGTTAAAACAAGAAACTACAACGCAACACTAAATTGCATTATTTCCATACTGTATAATGTATTTGTTGTTATACATAGATGTATTTGATATAAAACATAAATGCATTCCACGGATATCCGATTTTATAATTGCACCTGGATTTATGTGAGGGGAAAACTAAGAGGAGGGTGAATGCCTCGGCCCTAATGCAGACGGGGGGTTGGGTAGCTGTGCCGATTGGTTGCTGCTCACCAACACAGTCAGTCTGGGCTTGTTTTATCATTACCGGGGGCACTTCGACAGCAGGCTCAAATCATGTAGTTAAAATAATATATAGATGATTGAGAATTGATAGTGGCACGCCAATTTTCCTCGCAGTTGATGTTATAGCAAATATAAATGATCTATTGCTTATTTCGTATTTAAAGTGACAGTTTTTGAAGGGCCGCCGCTGATGAGGCGATGAAGGGGAGAGAATGAGAGCTGTGCTCTGGCCTAGCGCTGCTGCAGCTGGGATTGTGCAGATCTGCCTTCACAAATCGAGAAAAATAGTCGCTTTATGTCCAACTACAACAGATCCGCTGTTGGTTTCATGGTGACCGACGTCCAAATGGTAAGTTTTCGTGATTTTCCCCCACGTCGATGCGTTTTTTTAACTTGTTTCGATGAGTTCTTTTCCAAGTTAACAGTAGCTTGCTATGTGGCTGTAGCCTATTTGTGTAGGTCTGTGAGAGACCCTTTCTCTGATGGCACAGTGTCACCACCTTTGCTGTAGCGTGTGTGCTCCTAAGAATATACGAATCGGCGATCGCTTAGATCGTCGCTTTATTATGATCGGTGAATGCGACCTAGACTAGTTTCGTGTAATAGTCATTGTCTGAAAGCAGCATGTCAGGAGTGGTATCCTCTGTTTTGGCGACCGACGGCCTTTTAGAATGGAGGCCAGCAATGTCGAGTTATCAGTGAGCATGCAGCCCTACATGCCACCTATTCTCCTTGAAAGACGTCCGTCGCTTTTATTGTGATTGTCGAACTATTTTGTAAAAACAGTAAAGGTCTTAATGGGTCGTTGATTGCCTTTCAAAATCGGTCAGTGCATGAAGCCATAATAAGAACTTGGAGGTTTTGTTGTCCTACTTGGAGAGTAAATCTTTTTTCACCTGACATGAACCCTTTGTCTTTTGGCAGGAAAGAGCCATGAAAACATGAATCAGTCTTACAGACGGGCTGTTAGGGGAGGCTCAGTGTTTGGCTCGGGTCAGCCAGAGCTAAGGCCCCCCAATGGCCTCACTACTACTTCCTATGGAAACCAATGTGGCAGTCGAAGGCGCAGGTCAGGCCAACCTTCAGCCATGCAACTGCCATCCTCCAGTATCAAACCAGCACCTGTCCCAGGCTACAGCCCCCCAGACCGGTCTCATTGTTTTAACGGCCCGCTGCGGAGCCTCCAGGGCCTCAACAGTCTGGTGACCAGGTCCGACCTGGGCGGCCACCCCATGGACGTCCGCGCCAGGACTCTCTTGCACTCACCGAGCCCAATCAGCAATGAGGAAGACGAGGAGGAGGAGGATGAAGACGATGAGTTTGAGGCGCCGTCTGTCCATCTTCCGCCATCGCCAGGCAACGTCCAGACGGAGTCATTCGAAGCGATTCCGGAGCTGGACAAGAACGGGTTCTCCCCTCACAGTCCCGATAGCCTGGACCGCTGCTCCCCGCTCCCCAACGGTTACCTCCATTTTGAGTCCACGCTGTTTGACGGCGGGGACCTCAAGGTAGAGGAGCGGGGGGGCGGTAAAAAGGAGGACCTTACCTCCTTTCACTTCTCGCCGAGACTCGGTCGCCATCGAGACCCGTCTGACCGTAAGACCGCCACGTCCAGCTCAGTGGTTGATAAACAGAGCGTGTACAAACCTGGCGTACTCAACCTCATGGCCAAGACCATTTCTGAACTCAACCCTACACTAAGCCCCAGCGCACTGCCAGAGATCAGTATGGGAGATGATTGGAGCATGGGTGAGAACTCAGACAGCGATGCAGAGCTCTCCTTTACTCCTGATCATGAGCTGGTTTCGCCGTCCGGCACCAACTCAAATGTGAGTGTCAAACTTCTGTTACTTGCTCTTTAGCCTCCATGAAAAGCTTGCTTTTTATTTTTTCGATTTATCTTGCTTTTGTAATTGAATTGCTGGCATCAGAATAAGAGGTACCTTTTAATGTGGCTGGATCTCACCCAGATCTTAACCTTGGATAGTAAAGCAATGCACAGGTTTGATAAATTAATTGCAACCGTTTTGGAAGAAGTAAAGAGGCAGTAAAATAGTCTTGGTTGTCCTTTTTGTTATGTTTACAATACAATAATAAGTAGCCAAAGTCCATATCTTCAACATAATTCTATTATGTTTGTATTTAATATTCTCTGCAGTCAAACAGCCCCAAGAAGAAGCCTCTATCGGCTGTGAAGTATTTGGAGGGAGATCTGGTCTGGGCTAAGTTCAACAGACGCCCCTGGTGGCCTTGCCAGATCGCATCAGACACACCACAGGGTGTTCACACTAAAATGAAAGGTGAGACGGAGTTAATTCATCTTATTCAATGGCTCCTACTGATTTGTTGTGTAGGCATCTTCAAACTGTACCCATGATATGTACACTTTCAAGTCAAAGTTTAGCCTAATGTTTGTCTAACCTTTTTCTTTCTTTTTGTCTGTTCAAGCACCGAGTCATCGCCCGTGTCGCTTGTATTTCTTGGAAACGATTGGTGAGATAGCAGAACGTGCTTGGGTCCCAGGAAAAGCCATTCTTCCTTTTCAGGGAGGCCACCAGTTTAATGAGCTTCCTGTGCTTAGACGAAGAGGGAAGCAGAAGGAAAAAGACTACAAGTATACGGTAAATATATACCAGTTAAGATGCCCTGCATACTTATTGTCAAATATTCGTCCAATTGCTGGCTCAAATGTTATACCATATTGGAGAATCGATTTGACATTGTCCAATATTGTATTTTTTGACACATCAGAGTAAAAATGTTATTTTAATATAAAGAAATTGTGTCCATTCTGTTCAGTTAAAGGTATAGATCAGATCAATGTTTAACTGGGCTGTATTGGTGGATACTTATAAGTTCATAATGTGAAGAGTGAACTATTGGCAGTGAAACTAAGTAGTATCACTGCAGCAGCCTTAACGAAAGTTGAATAGAAACATTAACCCATGATGTTTGTCATACTCATTGCAGATTCCGAAGAGTTTACTGACGGCGTGGAAAGTCAGTGTGTCCGAAGCGGAGTATTTACTTCCCGGTCGACAAAGGGGTACGGACGATGTGCTCCACATGCTCCTCAACGGGGAAGAACACGTTCCCACCCCGGTTCAGGTTCTGGATCCGACTGAAAATCCACCGGCAGCTCACCGTCCGCTCTCCCCGGATCCCGTAAGACCCGCGTCGCCCAGTGCTACTCCCAACGGAACAGAGCATCTTCCCTCCACCGTAAACTCCACCGTAAACTCCACGGCAAACTCTACCGCAAACCAAGGCTACCAAAAGAAGGCCTGTCGGAAGAAAAAGAAATGCTTGTCAGACATATTTGGCCACATAGTGGGTGGATTGAAGGATTCACCCACTATGCTGGACATGGTCAGTCCACTACCGAAAGCCCTGGACCCCATCAAAGAGTCCATGGACTCCCCTTATTCTGACCTGGACTCCATCCCGATGCTGAGTCGTCCTAAACGGACAGAAGAGTTTTCCACGCCGGAAACCGAGAGCGGTTCAAAAGTGGTCAAAAAAGAACAGGGTTTAACACAAGTGAAGGACGGATGTGTTGAGAATATGAGCGCGGCGCCAGAGACCGCCGTAAATACTGCCATGTCAACCAGAACCTCTGCAAACAAATTGATTTCCCATGAAAAACATTTAAGTAATTCAAAGTCCAACACTGAATTGGACAGCTGTAAAGAATTAAAAGACGGTTCTCTCGACAAGCACTCTCTGCATCTCCCTGCCAGCAGTCGGTTGATGACCAGGGCCCTGAAAGCGGAGGAGGAGACGGAACTCAGAGACGCCCCGGCTACTAGCCAAACCTCGAAGAAGAAGAAGAACAATAACAAGGGGGATAACAAAAACGACGATGACCGAGATGTTATGCAAAGTAATGCTGAGGTGGGTGCAGAGTCGTCCCCTCTGAAAGACTCTTCTAACCAGGTTTCGTCTTCCACAAGCCACGGCTCCCCCAAACGGCGCGCCAGGAAGCCGGACAAGAAGCGCTTCTGCAACGGTTCGCTGATGAAGTCTCCGTGCCAGGGCTCAAGAGCCCCCTCCCTCGTGCCCCCTGCTAAGATCAAGACGGAGAACGTCGTGTCAGATTTGTCTGCCTTCTCCTCCTCTCCTTCGTCGCTCTCTCCCATGGACGCCTTCCAGGAAGTCAAGGAGCTGACATTCAAGTCGCTGGTGAAGGAGGAGAGCGAGGACCATGATCTGAGCACATTCCAGCCAGACTCCAACTACAAGTTCAGCACCTTCCTCATGCTGCTGAAGGACATGCACGACACCAGGGAGATGGAGGGCAAGCCGCTGACGGTGCCCCCGCCTCCCGTCCTCATTAAGGAGGAGCCCCTGGTCATCCCTACCTCCCCAGGGGGCTGTGACCCACTACTGAAAGGCTCCGCCGGCGCGCTCAACCAGGGGAACCGCAGCTCAGGGATCAAAGTGGAGAACGGCTGGCTGGGGAAACCCTCGACGCCGCAGAACACCGCAGCAGCGGGCAAGCCCAAAAAGAAGACTAAGGCGATCATGAAAAACGACACCTACAAATGTGAAGGGTTGCCCCTCCTCTCCCAGGCGGCCAGCGCAGACCGGCAGCGCAGGAAGCAGCGGCTCCCCGCCAAGCTCAAGGTCAGCATCCCGGGTCTGTCCTCGGACCTGGCAGACATGGCCTACGGCAGGGAGTTCGTCAGTGGCCACGCCGACCTGGCGGAGCCCGGGTCTCTGGCCTCGCTGGCCGCCGAGCCCTCGTCCGGCTACCTCGACCAGAGCTGTGAATCCAAAGTGGCGCCGAAGAAGCGCTGGCAGATGGCCGAGGGCGTTGCAGAGAAGGCGTCCAGGGACGGGGGCGCGGGGAGCAGGCCGTGTACCGAGGTGAACGGGTCCTGCACGGACACCAGCAGGTTCAACCCGGAACATGTGGGGTCTCCCCAGGTTTCTCTGGGGGACGGGAACCTGTCTGAGGATTGCTCCAACGTCTCGGATTCCAGCGGTAAGGACCGGAAGGCCACTGTGTACCTTATGCGCACCGTTGTCGTTGTTGTTAAGGTTGATGAGTAAATAAACAGTTGTTTGCTTTCCCTCCTTTAGACAAACGGCTACGGAGACCAAGTAAAAGACTGCTCGAGGCAAACGAGGAGCACGAACCAATAATATCCCCAAAGAAGAAATCAAAGAAAAACGCTGAACCCTCCAAAATGGTAATATTAATAATTTGTACACAAATATATTTAGCTATTGCACCATGATAAGCACTAATAACCCCCAAAAAGGGAATAGATGGAATAGAGCTCTTTTTGGTAATGAGTCCATAACCCAGGTCAAGTTGTTAGAAATGATTATGGATTTGTTAAGCATGTAGGTGCAAATTGATATAATAGCTTATAATATCAAAACCTTTTTTGGTGTAAGCTTTACAAATGCAGGTATATGTTATAATAGAGACTGCTATATACATTGTTATAACAAAATGCCACCACGTATATGCTTATACTTATATGCTATATACTTGTCCAGTGTATCATTATAATTCGGACTCACACTCTGACGGCATCTCCTCCAACAATTTCTGAGGTATCAATGTAATATATATATATGCATATATTATAGTGTGTGTGTGTGTGTGTGTGTGTGTGTGTGTGTGTGTGTGTGTGTGTGTGTGTGTGTGTGTGTGTGTGTGTGTGTGTGTGTGTGTGTGTGTGTGTGTGTGTGTGTGTGTGTGTGTGTGTGTGTGTACCTTTTTTATCTTTCAGACCAGCGATGCAGATGAAAGCCTGGAGACCCCATGGCCGGCGGCAGTACCACCCTGTCTCCGCACTCCAACCGTTACCTCAACCTCCACCTCGGCCTCCGTCCCCCCTCAGCCAGCCAGGGACCCTGGGGCCCTGGGGCAGCCTGAGGAGGACTCTACCCCCAAGCCGCCCTCCTCCTGCGCCTCCTCCCCTTCTTCCTCTGAGACGGCAGAGGGCACAGAACTACCTCCAGACCCCTGTAAGTGGATTGTCCTAGCGTTTGTCATGCGTGTTTCTCAGCCTAACTTATTTTCTCCCTGTCTTCTAGAGTGTAATTGTGATCATGAGCTATGTTAATAAACCTGATGTAACTTGTTGCTGGAGGTTGTACAAGTCATTAAAGTATTTTTTTTCTTTTCATAGCGTCAGTTTCCCAAGAGAGGAAAAGGCCAAGGAAACTATCCCACAGGATCCTGGAATGCACTATAGAAGAAGTGTCTCTCACTCTAGTGAACAAGAAGGTATAAAGATAGCATTTCGTTTTTAATGTAAGAATGTGTCTTTTATTTTACGGTAACACTGCAGGGTTACATGATTTAACCGTGTGTATTTCTTTTCTGCCTTCAAGGAGGCAAAGAGACTCTGTGGAATTACCTCAGAGGCCAAGAAAACCGTAGCAGAGACTCCGGTACCACACACCGACACCAACTGAAAACGCATGGTTGGACTAACAGCGTTACGAGGTCCTCTATTCTAACGTCTAATGAACATGTGCTCTGTGCAGGTTGAATCCATGAAGAAAGAACCGGTCATTCAAAGCATAGCGGCCCCCTCTAGCACTGCTGCCCGCTCTCCAGAAACCAGTGGTCCGCTGGGGGTCTTCTCACCGGCCGAGCCTTCCACCCCTACTGGGTCCAGGACTCCCAAGCTGGAGGCGGAGAGCTGCGGCTTGGAGGAGGGGCTAACCCTGGCCAATGGAATGCTTGCTACCAAACCCCAGGTCAGCATGCTTTTGCGGATGTCATTACGGTCAAATAATGGCCCATCCATCTCTATCTCTCTATTTAGGTTTATCTCTATCTAGGTTTATCTCTATTTCTGTCTCTTGTTTCTATATAGTAGCACTTAAAAGCAGTTGCTTTACTTATTTGATGAATTTGTCTGTACTCAAATGATTCATGCACTTTTTGGGTAATATCTTCATTGTTGAATGCACTTACTGTCAGTCGCTTTGGACAAAAGCGTTCCTTAAATAAACGTGGTTAAGAGCTTGGTAGACCTCCGAGCACACTCTTGTGCCAGCTGGCCTAGGTGTAAACTTCTCCTGCCTCATCTGTTCAGGTGGTGAGTCCCGGTGTGAACAACAGCTTCTGCTCCCATGTGGACGTTAAAGGGAGAACAGGAGCCACCACTCTGAAAGAGAATGTGTGCCAGGTGAGACCATTTATTGATTTGCCCGCGAGACTCTACACACCCTTCATTCATAAGCACAACGGCAAATGACCGCCCTATCTCGTGTGTGTGTGTGTGTGTGTGTGTGTGTGTGTGTGTGTGTGTGTGTGTGTGTGTGTGTGTGTGTGTGTGTGTGTGTGTGTGTGTGTGTGTGTGTGTGTGTGTGTGTGTGTGTGTGTGCAGATGTGTGAGCGGGCTGGGGAGCTGGTGCTGTGTGAAGGCCAGTGCTATGGAGCCTTCCATCCGCAGTGTCTCGGCTTGGCCGTGGCTCCCAAAAGGAAATTCTTCTGTCGTGAATGCAGTACAGGTGGGTAGATTCTCATTGTTTAGGTGTTTCCAGTTCTTTTTCACGGGCAACCTGATGAATGCATCCGGTTTCAGTTCCGGAACGGTCTGTGGTCATACGACTCACTTCCTTAGTCTTAGGTTTCTTTTTCGTTGCATCTACAGAGTAGGGAGAGCAGGTGTAAAAAGCTGAAGGATGATGTTCACTATATATGTCCAGCAGTGGACATATGTAAGCTAGTACCAGCTTGCCCCCTTCCCTCAAAGCTTTAACAAATAGTCTTAGTTAAACACTTAACTGTAAGTAGCATTGCAGCCATGTTTTTACTTCCTCTAAGGAGTATTGTGCAAGAATATATGCCCTATTAAGTAAATATTGGTTTCTATTTCCAATGCCATTTTTATCTTATTAACTGACGCAAATTTGTAACAGGATTCATGAAAAAAATCCTTAAATAAATCAAAATAAAAATTTTTTACTACCTCTCAGGTGTGCACACATGTTATGTGTGTAAGAAGGCGGGCAGCGGGGTGAAGCGCTGCGTGATTCCCATGTGTGGGAAGTTCTACCACACCGACTGTGTCATGGCCTCCTCTACCAGCCAGCCCCAAAACAAAGGCTTCCGCTGCTCTCTGCACGTCTGTCTGGCCTGCCACATTGCCAACCCCCTCAACATCGCCAGCTCCAAAGGTAGGCTGCTGCTTGTTCTGAGAAGAACAAGCTGTCAAAAGAGCACAACTATACAGAAAATCATAAAATGAAAACAACTATAAAACATCACCCACAAGTACACTATATTGCCAAAAGAATTGGGACACCCCTCCGAATCATTGAATTCAGGTGTTCCAAACACGTCCATGGCCACAGGTGTATAAAAATGAAGCACCTAGGCATGCAGACTGCTTCTACAAACATTTATGAAAGAATGGGTCGCTGTCAGGAGCTCAGTGAATTCAAGCGTGGTACCATGATAGGTTGCCACCTGTGCAATAAGTCCATTCGTGAAATTTCCTCACTACTAAATAGTCCACGGTCAACTGTTAGTGGTATTATAACAAAGTGGAAGTAATTGGGAACAACAGAAACTCAGCCATGAAGTGGTAGGCCACGTAAAATCCCTGAGCGGGGTCAACGCATGCTGAGGCGCACAGTGCGCAGAAGTCGGCAACTTTCTGCAGAGTCAATAGCTACAGACCTCCAAACTTCGTGTGGCCTTCAGATTAGCTCAAGAACAGTGCGTAGAGAGCTCATGGAATGGGTTTCCATGGCCGAGCAGCTGCATCCAAGCCTTAAATCACCAAGTGCAATGCAAAGCGTCAGATGCAATGGTGTAAAGCACACCGCCACTGGACACTAGAGCAGCGGAGACGTGTTCTCTGGAGTGACGAATCACGCTTCTCTGTCTGGCAATCCGATGGACGAGTTTGGGTTTGGCGATTACCAGGAGAACGGTACTTGCCTGACTGCATTGTGCCAAGTGTAAAGTTTTGTGGAGGGGGGTTTATGGTGTGGGGTTATTTTTCAGAGGTTGGGCATGACCCCTTAGTTCCAGTGAAAGGAGCTGTTAATGCTTCAGCATACAAAGACATTTTGGACAATTTCATGCTCCCAACTTTGTGGGAACAGTTTGGGGATGGCCCCTTCCTGTTCCAACATGACTGCGCAACAGTGCACAAAGCAAGGTCCATAAAGACATGGATGAGCGAGTTTGGTGTAGAGGAACTTGACTGGCCTGCACAGAGTCCTGACCTTAACCCGATAGAACACCTTTGGGATGAATTAGAGCAGAGACTGCGAGCCAGGCCTTCTCGTCCAACATCTGTGCCTGACCTCACAAATGTGCTTCAAGAATGGTCAAAAATTCCCATAAACACACTCCTAAATCTTGTGGAAAGCCTTCCCAGAACAGTTGAAGCTGTTATAGCTGCAAAGGGTGGGCAGACTCCATATTAAACCCTACGGATTAAGAATGGGATGTCATTAACCTTCATCTACATTTAAAGGCAGGCGTCCCAAAACGTTTGGCAATATAGTGTATATAAATATGTATATAATATATAAATAAGCAATATATAAATATAATAAAATATGTATGTAACAAAATCTAAGCGTCAAACATGAAACATACGTCCTTGTCCACATAGTGATAATTATTATAAAAGTATTCATTATTTTACTACTTACTCAACAACATACCGACGCTGAGAACACATTCATCTCGTTTTACAAAATGGGAGAAGTAAAATAAAGATTCAGAACGGTGATATTGGTGTGGTCTTAGTTTTTACGCATGACTGAGTTGTCTTTCCTCCTGTGTGGTGCCGCAGGTCGCCTGGCCCGCTGTGTGCGCTGCCCCGTGGCTTACCACGCCAACGACAACTGCATGCCCGCCGGCAGCCTGGTGTTGGCCAACAACAGCTTTCTCTGTCCCAACCACTTCACACCGCGCAAGGGGTGCAAAAACCATGAACACATCAACGTCAGCTGGTGCTTCGTCTGCTCTGAAGGTCAGCATGGGGCCTGCAGATAGTCAAACGTGTACTAATGTCAACTAATCAACACGATGAGGATGAATGTTTGATGGTGTAAAGTGGGGGCAGGATAGTCTTAAGGTCCTGGGTTCGAACCCCAATAGCCCCAGTCAACCTGTATCCTGCGCCCTTGAGCAAAATGCACGTCTAGCCCCTACCTACCTCATTAATGGCGTGTGTCAAAAGTTAAATAAAAAATCAAAGTCCCTTCGGATAAACGCATCTGCTAATGACTAAATAGTATGACATGTGATTCTCAACCTTGTGTGTGTGTGTGTTGAATGCTCCACTTTGTTTCTGTTTAGGGGGAAGTCTCTTGTGCTGTGAATCCTGTCCTGCTGCATTTCACCAAGAATGTCTCAACATCGAGATGCCTCAAGGCAGCTGGTTCTGCAACGACTGCAAGGCGGGGAAGAAGCCGCGCATTAAGGACATCCTGTGGGTCAAATGGGCTCGCTACAGGTAAGGGCACAGGATGGTTGCCCTCAGTTCATTTGCCCATATCTTAGTGACATGAATAGCATTGTTAGCATATTTTACTTATGTTTGAATAAGGTGTTACCATGTAAATCAGGAAATTGGTACAGGACATTGGAGGAATGTCATTTGGTCGTTCAGGATATTACTTTAGATCCTGCTTTATTGCTCATTTTTGTCTGAGATTAATAAAGTATATCTTATCTTAATTGAAGTGATGAAAAGCGCTAACCTGCTTTGTGTGAGCCTGTTGGAGGCTATCTCTGTCTGGCTGAGCTCAATCTTAAACCCGCCAGTGTGTATGAGGATGTTAACATCATGTTCTTTTGTTAAACTCTAGAGGGTAGTATGTTGACTTAGATGTGAACCACAAATAACACTTTCAATTTGGACTGTGGCTAGGACTTGGAAAATTGTCTAACATGGTGAAACATAAAAATGTGCGTTTCATGGGGTCTTTAATGGTTTCCACCCGCTTGTGTTGCTTCAGATGGTGGCCTGCGGAGGTCTGCCTGGCCAAAGATGTCCCGGAGAACATCTTGAGGATGAAGCACGAGGTGGGCGAGTTTCCGGTCCAGTTCTTCGGCTCCAAGGACTTTGTGTGGACGTACCAGGCGAGGGTCTTCCCCTACATGGAGGGGGATACACACAACATAGAGAAGATGGGCAAGGGGGCCGATGCCATCTACAAGAAAGGTACGCAAAGTTGTTTTTGTGATATTAGGGTTGTAAAGGATTTACATTTTTTGGTCGAACATTAGGAAAGATTTTTTCTTGTATGGTAGTGTAACTGAGGGGAAAGAGTCGCTAATTGGAAGGGTTTTCCCTTGAATTGCACCTGTCTCTGTCTTCCCGTCAGCCCTGACTGAGGCAGCGGAGCGCTTCAGAGAGCTCCAGGCTGAGAAGGAGATGAGACAGCTGCAGGAGGACAGGAAAAACGACAAGAAACCCCCACCCTACAGACACATCAAGGTACTGCGAATAAAAACACTCCTTGCGTTGCCCTCCCTTCAAAAACACTCAATGATTTTAATCAAGCTGAACCTAATCTGCCATTTTCTTCTCATCAGGTTAATCGACCAATCGGCAAGGTTCAGATCATCACGGCGGATCTATCAGAGATCCCGCGCTGCAACTGCAAGGTGTCGGACGAGAACCCTTGCGGCGTGGACTCTGAGTGCATCAACCGCATGCTCATGTACGAGTGCCACCCCCAGGTGTGTGTGGCTGGGGAGCGCTGCCAGAACCAGGCCTACACCAAGCGGCAGTACTCCCCCGTGGAGATCTTCCGGACCCTGGCCCGGGGGTGGGGGCTGCGTGCCATTTTTGACATCAAGAAGGTAGGAAGGAGTCAAGATAATATATAGTAACTTGCTTGAAATTAAATGTAAACTTTCTACAAAGTCCAAGTTCCCAATGCCTTTTTTTTGTTTGTATTTGCTTTGTCGTGTATTTGGTTTTTACTTGCTTCCCCCTCTTTTTGTCATAAAATGGTTCTTAATTCTTGTAACTTATTTCTTTATTATACTTTACCCCCAGTATTGAACTTGAAATGTTTTTCTCTGTATGTAATAGGGGTGACCTCGAATCTTTGATAGAAAGACATTTAGTCGTATGTCTATAATAGTGTCTATAATCTTTGTGTCAGGAAAATGTTACGTCTGTAACAGTGGGACATCCAATCGGGAGGATGGGGCTACAAAATAAGTGAAACAACAGCATTGCTTGGCCTCTAGAAGGAAAAGCCTATAAGTTATAATGTTTTTTTTGTGGGAGTTTGAACCCCAACCCCCATCAACGCACATTGTGAAAAGTAGAAATGTTGGTAGAGGCACTCAGTCATTAAGCTATAGACAGCTGTGGGGAAACCCTGATAAGCCAATTTATTTATTTTCAAGTGTTGATTCGACAATGGGCCCGGCCTGATGAATCAGATTAGACCAAGCAAAATCGTAGTCGACGACATCCCTAGTATTGAATGTGTTTTCCCTCCTTATCCATTCTCAGGGAGCTTTTGTGAATGAGTACGTGGGTGAGGTGATAGACGAAGAGGAATGCCGAGCCAGGATCCGACACGCTCAGGAGAATGACATCTGTAACTTTTACATGCTTACACTGGACAAGGTTAGTTCCTTTTTTAGTAATGTTTTTATCAGGAAAAACCTATTCAAATACGCAAGCATACACCTCACTCCCAACAGTGTTGACGTTATACAGACTAGGCTATATCTGGTTCAATGAAAGGACATTTAATTATCAAATGTCGACTACTATAATACTAATTGACTTGTATACTTTAATTGAAGTTAGAAATCGCTGTGTTCCCTTGCTATGGCAATACAATCATCTCTTTAGGGCAGTTCCAGCTGTAGACATTTGCTGGTAATTAAATTTACCAGCCAAAATATTTGTAAATCGTTACATTTATTAAAACCATATTGTTAGCATGAGCTCCAATTCCCTACCACCCTCTAGCTTGCATTGTATTCCCTGCTAAAATGGTTGGCAATTAAATATGTATTAGTCGGCAATCCTCATAATTTGCTTATGGCTACATGTTGGTTGCTCACTCAATTTTCCTGTTGCAAGCTTGGTATACATAGTCGATCTGAATGTTTTTTCACAATAACATGAAGGACCGGATTATCGATGCCGGGCCCAAGGGGAACCAGGCCCGCTTCATGAACCACTGCTGCCAGCCCAACTGTGAGACCCAGAAGTGGACGGTGAACGGGGACACCAGAGTGGGGCTGTTTGCCATTCAGGATATTCCCAAAGGTCAGCTAGATCCCAGCTCCTCATGATGTTGACATTCTGTTCACTTATTATAATGTTTGATGGAAATGATGGTATAAAAATGAAAGCCAATTGTCTGGAAGAACATGGTGTGGCGCTTATTCACTGTACAAAACACCCCCGAAACAGGTGTGGAGCTGACCTTCAACTACAACCTGGAGTGTCTGGGCAACGGGAAAACAGTCTGCAAATGTGGAGCCCCCAACTGCAGCGGGTTCCTGGGGGTCCGACCCAAGGTACAGGCTCAATTTATCAATATTAAACTGTTACGTAACCACAGTGGCAGGGTAGTCGAGTGGTTACGGTGTCAGACTCTCAGTGGAAAGGTTCTGTGTTTGAACCTCAATGTCCACAATCCAACCTGCTCATTAATGAAATGTATAGAAAATGCATTGTCGCTTTGGATAAAGGCTAAATGACCTAATGTTAACGACCTACCTGCCTAATTAATAATGGTAGCACAGAGAAACGGCGGGGGGGCTACCATTATTAACTCTACCGGCTGAGGTGGATGAGGTAGCCTGGCATCGCCAGACAAATTACAAACTGCAAATAGTCTGTAACCTCTCTGTTCATTTTCGATTTCCAATGGGCGTCACCAATGGGCACAGACCAAAATGCCTCTGGACGCAATTGGATAGGCCTACAACCAATCATAGCAACAAAACGGATGACGCAGCACTGAGTGACGAAAAAACAAAAAGCTTTAAGTGCAGTCGGTTGTTCTTCCTTTAGTGAATATATACTGTCCAGTTCGTTTAATACTGTCTGGATAGCGTAATGAATAGACCGTTCTACATCAGCGGCAGCCATCTTTGTTGTTGTTGAAAATGCCTCTGCAGCGCTCCACTGCATCATCATTGTATTTATCCCGCCTCATATTAGATAAACGGTTGTGATTGGTCAGTCTATCTTGTACCGGGCAGAAATCTTTTTGTATGGGAGGGGTGCCAGACCTTATCTGCGGAGCAAATGAAACATGAGCGTGCGAGATTCGTCTGGTTCCCAGGCTATGGATGAGGAGGGAAAGTAAGCATGTCTATGCCACAAGACCTCTTAGTCGAAGTGCCCTATTCATGAAAATAAAAAATCTTATCTGATTGTATTTAACGGCGATAAACTCACCAATATTGCACCTCTAAGGACAGCCTGAGTCACCTAGTTTTTATCGGCATGCCTTTGGTTTCACAAAAAAAATCATTCCCGGCCAGATCTACTACAACATGTTATCCCTGTTCCGCAGAACCAGCCGTCAGCTGAGAAGCTCAAGCTGAAGGAGGGCAAGAAGAAGGTCCCTGTGAAGAAGAAGAGCAAGCCAGAGCTGACCAAGGAGAGGGAGGATGAGTGCTTCAGCTGCGGAGACGGGGGGCAGATTGTGTCCTGCAAGAAGCCCGGCTGTCCAAAGGTGTACCACGCAGACTGCCTCAACTTGGCCAAGAGACCTGCAGGCAAGTGTTTGGGTTTGTGTGTGTGTGTTTGTGTGTGTGTCGGGGGGGTTATACAGGTCATCAATTTAAACGGTCTCCTTGACAGCTGTGGCTTTGGCACTTCTAGCCACCTTAGAATGGGATTGCATGTCCGATGTGGTTTCTTCCTTTGCTTAACATGGCCTGCTGCCAAATCCTATCTGAACATATGCCTGTCAAGCCCTTCCGAGTCATGAGTTAGGGCTTCACAATTAATTGCATTTTAATCGAGATCGTGTTTTTGGCCTCTGGAATTGGCTAATCATGAAAGGTTGCAATTCATTCATAAAAAGTAAATAAATAGTAAAAACATGAATTAATCTTATTTTGTACTCATGTCTAAATTGCAAACCTTTACAACTCAGCAAGTGCTTTAGTATTTATATACTATAAAGTATTATTCTGTGCCACCGAATAAGAAATTCATTGATAATCTGTTGATCTCATTAAATAATCAATCACAATATCAGGCCAAATAATCACAATGATAATTTTTGTCATATCCTTGCAGCCCTATCGTGAATTGTGATGTGATCAACCGCAGTATCAAGGAAGTTGACCCGACCGCAATGAGTTTGTTGCGTTCTGTAACGGTTCTGGTCTTGTGTCCCTCAGGGAGGTGGGAGTGTCCCTGGCACCAGTGTGACGTGTGCGGCAAAGAGGCGGCCTCCTTCTGCGAGATGTGCCCCAGCTCCTACTGCAAGGAGCACCGCGACGGCATGCTCTTCATCTCCAAGCTGGACGGCAAGCTGTCCTGCAGCGAGCACGACCCGTGTGGCCCGGACCCCCTGGAGCCAGGGGAGATCCGTGAGTACGCCACCCCGGGGCCGACCTCCGCAGCGCCTGGCAGAGCGGGTCCGTCTCCCCTCCCTCACACAGGGGCTCCGCTGGAGCCCGGGTCTGACGCCAACACCGCCACCCCACAACCCGCCACCGGATTGGCAGCCGGATTGGCATCCGCCTCAGCAAAGCCGGGGCCCCCTCCCCGTCTTTATATCAACACCAAGACGGCCACCTCCAGCTTCCTACCTACCGGCATGGCCTACGGGTCGGACGAGTCTGAAGGGCTGGTGTCCTCCCCCGAGGGCTCCTCTAAGGGTCCGGGGGAAGAGGTGGATGAAGAGGTGGAGGTAGGGGAGGTAGAGGATGGGGAGATGGAGGACGAGGAGGAGGAGGAGGATGACGACGACGACGACGATGAGGAGGGGGAGGACGACGAAGAGAATGAGGAAGATGAGGAGGAGGAGGACAACGATGATGAGATGGAGATTGTGGAGGACGAGGAGGACAATGATCCACAGTATGGTGGGAAAGAGGAGGAGGAGGAGGATGATGAAGATGGGGAGGTGTACAACTCATGGGGGGATTATGTGGAGGGTGAGGAAGACGATGGTGTTGTGGAGGGCGACGATATGGGCGAATGGGGGAGAGTCGAGGATGAGTAACAGTTGATGAGCCGATCCCATCCATCCATTCATCCACCCACCCACCCACCCAAATCTGTTCCTTTGACTGAAGTTGACCAAGCATTCCTAAGAAATGACATCAGCGATGACTCTTGGTAGACATTTTATTTTGGAGGAGCGAAAAAGATGGGGGAAGGGACAATGGCTGAAAGACTTTATCCACTTGGTACCGAAGTTGAATGCAACACTGCGTTCATGTTGGTATGCTGCGTAGCCTTCCCGTCCCCTGGGGTTGTGGACTTGACTGCGGGGATGTGTACTGGTGCTATGGCCCGAGGACTGACCCCATCGGCCCGTTTATACTAACTGTTGATATGCTTATTTGTGTCTGGTGCTGTCATGTTGTTGTTGTTTTTTTCTCAAAAGTTGTTTACATTTTTCTGTTGCTTTTTTTTATGTTCGGAATACAAAAAAAAATGATGAGAAAACCTCAACTTGTCACTTACTGTCATCACATGGCCATCCTATCCTGTAGTTTTTGACTTGTCTTTTTCAGTACAGGCGTCGTCAAAATCGTGTTTTCATCGTTCAGTGTTAAACTGAGACG
Source organism: Lota lota (assembly GCA_026745465.1). Classification (NCBI taxonomy): domain Eukaryota; kingdom Metazoa; phylum Chordata; class Actinopteri; order Gadiformes; family Lotidae; genus Lota; species Lota lota. The sequence goes on along the minus strand of JACYXH010000429.1, from coordinate 1,926,291 downwards.
TAACGACTGCTTGGTGAATATAAGGATGTCGAGAATAAATCCATTTAAATACAAATTGTATGTAAAATGTGGTTTTTCCAGGAAGAGTCCCCAAACCAGTTTGTTTAAAACTGTCAGGTAGGCCAGTGATAGGTACAAGACACAGTGCTTTGACACTATAGCTAACGATGCATTCATTGTCTTGTTGCTATGGGAACAATTTCAGAGGGAAAGGTTTGTGAAACGGGAACCTCGATCTTAGTTCAACGACAGTAATTACCAGATTTTTTGTTCAGAGCGCTATTGAAATACAATTCATACTGATTCAGAATTCAGTTGTTCCATCATAAGCATCATGTATTTTTTTTAAATAACCCAAATCTCCCAGGATCAGATTTATTGTGGTGAGCGGTCAGTTTTTACATTTACTGTACAGATATGCTTGTACTTTAATTCAAAAATGAAAGTGATTTTAAATCCGTGATCTGGTGCTGGAATCCCTTTGCCACATAATTCATGATAATATATCCAAATATAAATTGGCCAAAGCAAGCAGTGGTCTTCTGATAAGAGTAGATTAATGTCAATATTTCTGTTCAGGCAGCTTCTCCATCCGGTTGGTGACTTTTGTTCAAGCTGAAGAGTCAATCATTTTGTTGTGCTTGAAGTTGTATGTTGGTCATGTCTGCTTTGGTTTTGTTCTCATTCAGTCATTGTAAAAAAAAAAAAAAAAAAATGTTATCAAACCTATAAAGTAATTGAGTGTTGGGTAAAAACAAGAATGTACTGCATTTGCAGGTTTTTGGGAAAAATATTTCCATTCAGCACTTCTAGTTTACACTGCATATCGGTCACCACACTTAATAGACATGTAGGTAATGTAGGCCTACCATTTTGTTACTGAGTTTTGTACTTCTCAATAGTCAAGTCTTTTAAATTGTCATGTATAATATTTGTAAGCACAATACCAATTGAGATTCATCCAGTGTTGACTCCTTTCCTCATGGGAAAATCCTACAAAGAAATGTTTTAATCAAACTGTACTGTGCTCAAGAATAATTTATGTGTTAGTAAAGTTTTACGACAGTAGCATTTTAATCAAATTCTATGGTACCCTTTTCTGGCCTATAGAATTAACTAAATCCAATCCAATGATCAATATATAATTCAGAAAGCATATACACCATCAGCAAAAACCTCAGATCTACAAGATTAAGATGGCCAACAACAATTCCTTAGGCCTGTCCAGTAGGTGTCGCAGTCGGCACTAGAGTTTCAGAAGTTTCCACAAAGAAGAAGCCCTCTGGTGACGAAATACAAAACGTAAAATGGCGACGACGGCTCTGTATTCGTAATCAAAACATAAGCTAGCTGTAGAAAGCAAATAACCCATTTAACTACCCTAACCAGTGTTTTTTGGAATCCCGAAAAGGTAAACCATACTGCTTACACAGAATCGTGCAATTATTACAAGGGGTATTCTTTGTTGAAGAACATAAACCCATCAAGACCATGCCAAAAGTAGCCTCCGTGTTAGCCCTACCATGACTAGTTAGCCTATGGACGTCCTGAACGACTAAATGTCCTCCTATATAAAAACCGAATCGTGATGCGGTTTGCTTTTTAATGATGAAATTCGGAAGGGTATACTGTAATAATAACGACAATATTGTGTTTTAAAAACGATTCAGAATCACAGCCATGACCGAAGAAGGGCCCTCGCAGGCCGGCGCGGATGCAATGCTCGGTCTCGATGAGCCTAAGAAGATGACCAGGGAGGACTGGAGAAAGAAGAAGGAGCTGGAGGAGCAAAGAAAGCTGGGAAACGCTCCGGCTGAGGTGGATGAGGAGGGAAAGTAAGCATATCGATGTAGGCAGACGACTAGGACGTTGCGACCTCTTAGTCGCAATGCCTTCCATGGAGTACCCTATTCATGAAACTATAAATCTGATTGTCTTTAATGGTGATAAAGTTACTATATATATGTATATGTATGTGTGTGTGTGTGTGTATGTATATATATATGTATATATATATGTATATGTATACATATACATATATATATGTATATATATATATATGTATATATATATATATATATATGTGTATATATATATATATATATATATATGTGTATATATATATATGTATGTATGTATGTATGTATGTATGTATGTATGTGTATATATATATATATATATGTATATATATATATATGTATATATATATATATGTATATATATACATATACATATATATATATATATATGTATACATATATATGTATATATATATGTATATATATATATATGTATATATGTGTGTATATAATACATATATATATATATATGTATACATGGTCATGGAGGTCGTTTTTCCGGGGGAGGAAAATAAAGCTTTCCCTAGATACTACTGTTGTGTTTACCTGACTTGTTCTCCCTTTCAGAGACATCAACCCTCATATTCCCCAGTACATTTCGTCGGTGCCATGGTATATTGACCCTTCCAAAAGACCCACGCTTAAGCATCAGAGGCCCCAGGAAGAGATAGAAGATGTGGTTTCATCCATCGGACAGTGGTATAAGAGAGGGGTGGACGAGGTCAGTTGTCATAAGATGTTAACTCGATCACAATGGACCAAATATTGTGTATGGAAAGTTCATGTTTATAAACTAAAAGCTTCATGTTTAATTCTGTCACCAGAAACCAATTTGCACAAAATTCCGCAAGGGTTCCTGTGAAAACTGTGGTGCGGTGACTCACAAGAAGAAAGACTGTTTGGAGGTAAACAGCTGCATTCTCAACAAAAACAAATGTATTTTATTATGCTCATCTAGAAACCTGACCTTCTGTTAACACACAGGGGGACTTTGATGTGTTTATAGTGGCCCATTAATAATAAGAATTAATAAGACTTGATGTCCTTTGTACTATACTTTTTTACCTACCAGCGGCCCAGAAAAGTGGGAGCCAAATTCACAGGTTCGAGTATAGCTCCAGATGAGCACTCGCAGCTTAATTTGTCCCTGGACTACGATGGGAAAAGAGATCGCTGGAACGGGTATGACCCCGAGGATCACCATCGCATCGTGGAGGAGTACTCCAAAGTAGACCAGGTGAGCTTCACCTCCAGCTTCACGCTCAGTCACACTGTGCAACCTGCCAAGCGCCACAAAATCCTTGATGATGGATCGTCTGTAAAATAAAAAATATTCAGGGAAATGTAAACAGAAAGTTTACTAATGTTCTGATTAAGATCAAATTCCCTCTTACTCCTTGATGCTTCTCCCAGGCCAAGAGAACCCTAAAGGCCCAGAAGCTTCAGGATGAGCTGGCTTCAGGAAAACTAGATCAAGTAAGTCTTGATGCAAACCAGCTATCAACTAAAACACTGTTGGAACCGTTGTATCAGCATGAAGGTCACAATCAGTTACATTACATTCAGACAAATCATTGCCCGTCATATAAAATGTAAATTATTTCATGTGGGACATGAGTAAAAGAAAAACTTGCTTGTATGACCACTAATTCTTCTAGATGTTTGATGACAAATTTTTGCGGAAATGTCGTTTTCCAGTTTAAGCTTAGTCGGTCTCTCATTATGTTCTGGTATCCCCCGCACAGGAGCGGGAACACGACAGCGAGGATGAGGATGAAGACAAATATGCAGATGATATCGACATGCCTGGGCAGAACTTCGACTCCAAGAGGCGTATCACTGTGAGGAATCTGCGTATCCGAGAAGACATCGCCAAGGTAAGAGTGTCTTTCCATCTGTCCAATGGGGGGTTACTTTTTGGTCTCATCTTTCAAGGGGCCTTTTCCTAGTACACTGTTGTAATGCTAATCCACTCCTTAATCTGTAGCCAATAATCTACAGACATGCCCTTTGACTGCCTTTTAATGTTCCCTTCTTTTACAGGTGTCAGGGATGATGTTAATTGTGCTCTATTGCCTCTGTTTCTTTCTAGTACTTGAGGAATTTGGATCCCAACTCAGCCTACTATGACCCCAAGACTCGAGCTATGAGAGAGAATCCGTACTACAACACTGGCATGAACCCGGACGAGTGAGTCATTGAATGACTGACTGATAATCTGTCCATTAGGTCTCTTCTGTTCTGCTTGGTATTTTCTTTTTACGGTATTGCCAATGCTTTTCTCTTTGATTTCCCACAGAGTGGGATTTGCTGGAGACAACTTTGTGCGCTACTCAGGGGACACCATAACTATGGCCCAAACCCAGTGTAAGTTACAAAACACTAGAGTTTCTAAACTCCTTTCAATAGAGCACTAGCTAACTGCAGCATTGCGGTGGATGTGTCGTATCATTGTGGTTAACCATGTGACCGTGCGGTGTGTTCCAGTGTTTGCCTGGGAGGCCTATGAGAAGGGATCAGAGGTGCACCTGCAGGCTGACCCCACCAAGCTGGAGTTGTTGCACCAGTCCTTCAAAGTCAAGAAGGAGGACTTCAAAGAAAAACAGAAGGATACCATCCTAGAGAGGGTGAGATACCTTCTTTTTTTTAATTGATTCTTTGACATCTTGCCTTATTCAAACACCAGCAGCTTTGTTTTGAAGCTCTGCTTAAAGGTACAATATGCAAGATTTGTGATATCAAGCTAGCTCCAGTGTAAGTGAATATATTTTTTTATCCTCACCCCTCCCGTCTACCTACTTTCCGAACCCCGCCCACCTTCAACATTTTTTCTATGAGATTTCTCTACAGAGTTGGCGAAATTAACCCAAATAGCCTTAAAGTTAGCCCTATAAATGATGTATTCATCTCCGCATGACATGTGTGTCTAACAGTATGGCGGCGAGGAGCATCTGGACGCCCCTCCTCGGGAGCTGCTGCTGGCCCAGACGGAGGACTACGTGGAGTACTCCCGCCACGGCGCCGTGATCAAGGGCCTGGATAAGGCCATCGCCCGCTCCAAGTATGAGGAGGACGTGACCATCAACAACCACTCTGTAAGCACTGCACAACAGACCTAACGTAAAGGAATGCATCATAATACTGTTGCATATCTTCAACGATTTTAGATATTCTGATCTCTTTTTAATTAACTGTTTCTCTGCTTCAGTGTATCTGGGGATCCTATTGGAGGGATGGATACTGGGGGTACAAATGCTGCCATTCCATGGTCAAACAGAGTTACTGCACGGGAGCAGCAGGAATCCACACAGCCGTAAGTGGATTTATTTATTTATTTTACTGTCTGGTTCATATATATACCACTGTAAGAGCCAATTAATAATAATTTGGTAAAAAACGTTTACGTTTTTTATTGAGTGTCATTAATATTCATAAGATGAAGATTACTCTAATAATTTAGTTATTTTTTAACTTTTCTATACTTTTGGGTTAGGGTTAAATACTATGTCACTGTTTGGTAGTAGACCCGGATTGGACATAATTGAGTTTGGAGTCAGATACACCGTTTTTTTGACCGTGCATTTGACATTGTATTTTAATGTTTTTTCTAAGTAAACACTTCAGAAGAAAGTTATGTCTTGTTTCTCGTGTTACAAATACTGTTTGTTAAGACTAACTCCAACAAGTGTCACAGAAGGAAAGGTGGAAACTAAAAGAGTGCCACTACAATCACCTTTCGTGACATTATAAATGATGTAATTGTATGTGTCTTTGCCGCTGCAGAGCACCTCGGCCTGTGTTCCATTTGAGGAGGGTCTGGAGGAACATGCAGAGGACGAGCAGCCCAAGACCCTGCTGGAGGTAAAGGCCTTCAGAGCAGAGCTGGGAGACCGACAAAATCACATAGTTTCTCACCTCAATATCCCGTAGACTTTGAACAGCTCTTAAGCCCAGGATCAAAACCATGTTTATGCTTTAACCCAATATGATGCCCGGTTTACATCACCATGCCCAGTATCAGTCAGACCAGAGCGTTCATTGTAAAGAAAATGTGTTTTGAAAGAGACTTCATCATATAAAAGTTAGTTTGTTGCTGTCTTTGTTATCTATCAACAAATGTACTTGATGTAATATCATTCTTCCATGGATGACATGTTTCAACCAAAAGTGGCACTTCTTTTTGCAGATGCACCAGGAGAAGATGAAGGAGAAGAAGAAGAAAAAGAAGAACAAGAAAAACAAGAAGAAGCACGGCTCTGACAGCAGCGACTCAGAAGATGAAGAGAAAAAGAAAGAGAAGCTGCAGAAGGTTGTGTGGGTGCGGGTGTGTCAGGGTTGCACGATTATGACAAAAATTATAATTGTGATTATTTTGCCCGATATTGCGACTAACATAATATCAGTAAGATGAATAGTCTTTGGCACCAACTGTATATATAAAAAACCAATAATGAAAAACCAGTTGGCGAAGTTTGATTCGATTTTAATGTAACAGGTGCACAAAATCAGATTTATTTATTCATTTATCTTTTTATTTTTCATTAAATAAATTAACCTATGTGTGTGTATGGAAGATGATGATGATGATGATGATGATCACCTATCTGAGTCCATTAACAACTTTGCTCTTGCCCTGTCCACTATCGTAACCTGCTCCATTATCTTCCAGGCTCTGGAAGCAGAGAGCAAGAGGCTGAAGCAAGTGGAGGCGATCATGCTCCTGGATGAGAGGAAGAGGCCCTACAGCAGCCTGCAGGAGGTTAAGGAGCCCACCGAGGAGGAGATGGAGGCCTTCCGCATGAAGCGAGGCCGGGAGGATGACCCTATGCATGCTTTCCTGCGACAGTGACCCCTCTTCCTGACTCATCCTCTGCAGGGCATATACAAGACCGGCCTCTCTGTGGGAAAAGGTTTTCACAGTCTGTAGTGTTAGTAGATCTAGCAGCACCAGCTTGGCACCAGCTAAACGTACATGACGCGAACGCAAACAATACGGTGTACAGATTGATCATTCTTTAATTGCTGTTTTGTTTATACTTTTATGGCCAAATGATAATGGTTGTTGTTGGCTTTTTTTTTGTAGTCATTATTCCAAGATAAATATGGAATTTCCATTCATGCATTGTAAATATAAACTACATATTCATTAAAGGCCATTCTTCTACTTTTGTGATACTGCTCTTTGGTGAAATAAATGTATTTTGTTTGTAAAATTCACTTGTTTTGTTCTGTGTTTTAGAAAAAATGGTCAGCTGTATGGAGCAACTATAAACTTTTGCAATTTAGAAAAAGGGTATTTGGCATGCAGTCATATGGACAGCGCCCCCATGTGGGCAAGTGGTTCATGATCTCCGGACTGCAATTTATCATCTCCCATCAAATGATGCTAATGGAGGAAGTTTGCATTAGAGGCTTGAGGTAATTAGAAACTGTGACTTCATCCAATGTTTGGTATTTTGAAGGATTTTACAGTCTACATTGAGTCATTTTTACCATGAGCTCAGACTTCATTTGGATGTATCAATCATCTTTCCTTGTATACCTTCAGAGCAGACCAAAGCAACAGAAGTAAAACAGTTAAATCAATACTTCCAACTTTAAATGTTGTAGGGTGGATACCAAAGCTTGTGGTTCATTTCATTACGTATGTCATATGTCCATAGTTTCTTCATCTACAACATATTTAAAAGGCTCGGTATGCCAGCAGACCATGCTCTGATGCAAGGACTTAACATATGCACTATGTTCCCTTTATACTTTTGGTTCCCCCTTCTGCTGCCTACTCCTAACTACAGCACATAAACATCTGTTAATCGTCATAGAACTGCCATCAAAATGAATAGCTTCTCGCTGTCTAACCTCTGCCATATTTGACACAACGTAGATATGGTTTATAATGACTAATACTTGCTCAAACATTGATGTATACTTTTAGGCTTTGTTACACGGACATAGTTTCAGTCGTGCACTATGAAAGCCATGGGAAGAAGAACGTGACATCACTGTCAAAGTATTTTGCTGGCAGTGTTGGCTGTTTTCAGCAGGGCGGATGTTACGGATTGCGTGATTCACTGTTTGTCCTCACCAGTTTTATCTAGCCCAAATACCGGAAAAATCATGTCTGAAACTTGGCAAACAACTAAAGAGTAGCATTGAAGAATGTCCACAGACTACAGTTTTCCAACTGGTGAGTTATTGTTATCCATCGTAGCCTCTCTGTTCTCGTACAGCAACTCGTGTCCATTGCATTCTACGCCCTCAGCTCCTTCTTGCATAGCTTAGATTGTTATGGAGCATCAGGGGAATGCATGAAAAGAATCATAACGTTTTCATAAAATATATTGCACGCAAGCATATTCTTTGCTTGGGTGATGCAATACTTCCCACTTTTAATACACATGCTTAATGCACATTATTGGTCATACATATTTACCCAACGTTGATACTGGATAGCAAAAGTTAATGGTCTTGCTCTTTCTTCCTCAGGGAGAATCACACTCCAGACATGCATGCTGTTATGTTTGGTGGCCATGACATCCTGCCAGTCAACGTATTACTCACACAAGAAAGGACGGAACCTCACCATTCATTCCTCCCAGCTAGTGTGCAGTCTACCGGGCCCACAGGGGCCTGCAGGACAACCTGGAGCTTCTGGATCACCAGGGGCCATGGGCCCTATGGGGACCCCAGGGAAAGATGGCCTGGATGGGAAAGATGGAGAGAAGGGCGAAAGGGGAGATGCAGGTTAGGCATGCTTCTATCTCATAGTCTAATATGTTATGTTTACTGTATCAATTTACATAAATCTATTATGTTGCTGTAATACTGATTGCTTTCTTCAGCTGAGCCCGGGAGGCCAGGGAATCATGGGAAGCCAGGGCTGAAGGGGCGAGAAGGCGTAATCGGCAAGGCCGGGCCCCAGGGACTCAACGGCCTGCGTGGGACACCTGGGGTGACGGGCAAGCCCGGGAGGAAGGGAGCGGCGGGCGACGTGGGTGAGGAAGGGGCTCCCGGAGGCTGTAACTGTGGGAACAATAGAGCGCGCTCTGCCTTTTCCGTGGCGATGACCAAGAGCTACCCCCAGGAGCGGCTGCCCATTCGCTTTAGCCGCATCCTGCTCAACGAGGGGAACCACTACAACGCCAGCAGTGGGAAGTTCGTCTGTGCTGTCCCAGGGGTGTACTACTTCACCTATGACATCACCCTGGCCAACAAGCACCTGGCCATCGGATTGGTCCACAATGGGAACTACAAGATCAAGACGTTCGATGCAAACACTGGGAACAATGACGTAGCGTCTGGCTCCACCGTTCTGCAGCTGCAGCGCAATGACCAGGTTTGGCTGCAGATCTTCTACTCTGGGCAGAACGGCTTATTCTTCGACCCGTACTGGACGGACAGCACCTTCACCGGCTTCCTTATATATGCTGATCGGGACTTTCCAAACGAGGCCGATCAGAAAGCAAATGCTAAGCCATCTAATGCTGACGTGTTGGATTAGGCTTATTTGTTGTATTTTCCTATAGCTTCACAGTATGTACATGGTTAATTTACATAAGTTGACCACGTTGTTATAATAAAACAATTTAGGTGAAGGTGCATTACAATGACTGCATAAACTAAAACACATGGGACAATGTAATATAAAATAGGACACCAGATGGCACTCTTTGGAACCTAGAGGGAACGCACAAAAACGAAAAAAACGTACTAATTAAAACTAAAATATATTAAAAACAAAAAGGGATAGACATACAGACAGACAGCGTGACAGACAGACAGACAAAACAATAGATAGATAAACAGATTCGATTTCAGAAATTGCTAAAAAAATATCAGACCAACATTTCATAAAACAAGATTAGCCTATTAAGAACTTCATGCTCTAAAATAACTTAAATTCCCAGAATCTAGCGTGTTTATTAAAAAGAAATTATATTTATTTTGGACATGATGGTGTTACTTGTAGTAGTAATATACTGACTCTCCAGTATCTTTCCCTAGTGTTTGTAGTACGAATACTGGCCTGTGTTGGACTACAAATCCCATGTTAACAGCTGAACTCCACGTAGAGTGCGCGAGCTTCGCATCGCAGCAGCAGCAGCAGCTGGTGCAGCCGAGGCTACTTTGTTAATGCGGTGCAGAGTCGGCTGAAGGAAAATCGCTAGGAAAAGTGTAAACACTTTAGGGAAACATCAGAGTAAAGCGCCCATTACTCGGTTTGGAGGTGGCGTTCTTTTGACCAACTGACAGAGGATTCAACCCACATTTTAACCGAAATTCAAGGGAAAATACAAACTTCCCCGGAGAGGAATTCTCATATTCAGGATGTCGGACTGAGACAAAGGGGTCTGGGGGCATTCCCGTCGGAGTGGTGAGTGGCACATGCAGCGATGGCGATTAAAAGTTTCTCAGGGTAATTGTTGATGGAAAGAAAACAAGTATGGTAGTGCGATGACTTATTTTCTGGTCGTTTTTCTCTCGTGAAGCTAATTATTAGCAATCGTATTGTTATATGGCAAGTTGTAGGACATTGCATCTTATCTCGATAGCGGTCGCGTGGATGAGACTCATGTGAAATAATATAATATAGTTGGTTTATCATTTACCATTATAACGTTGACCAGTATAGAAGGAATACATTTCCTTCACCGCCAGCTAGAATCATTCCAACCAGCGACACATCAACGTGCTGTTAAGGTCCTCCGTGCGTATGGAAGTGGTTAGATGAGTGTCATGGAAATGTAAACTTTCTTATACAATTCTGAGGATCATAAAACTCCTAAATGATGTGTAATGAAATCATCTGCTTCAGCAATAATTAAAAACAACAACAACAACATGGACTTATTTTGTATCTCATCCTCCACTTGGACAAAATGGACCTAATGAATTAATTCTAAGAGTGTTGGTCAACTCTCGACAATGGCAATCATTTGTTATGGACACGTTTTGCGTTGTACCTTTTCAACCACATTTCCACTAAGATTGTAGCCTGTTATATTGGTGGACACTAAGTCGTTGATGTATTTACACACACGCACCATTGTATTTCAGCAGGAATAACTTCATCATTTGGGACTTCTCTGGATGGGAGAGATGGAAAGGGAGTTGCAATGGTGGAAGGGACAGCTAGCGGCAGATATCCATCAATCCCTCCGCATCAAGGTGAGTCTTTACGGTCCTAATCCAAACAGGTTTTTAACAGAAATGCTAAGGAAGCAACCGCCAATGTTTATTTATGTAATGTCATGATAAGAAACCGTTTTGTTGAAAGTGTAAACAAGATATTTTCTGGTGTAGGGTTACATGAGAACTCACACAGAAATAAAATAAATAAGCCATGAAATGGTGAATTATTGTGCGTCATTAGGAGCAACAGCAATTATTAACACAACACACACACACACACTCACACCAAACCTACTGTTTTAAACTACCACAGATTTATAACATCATTTAAAAGTCATTCTGCTTTTTATCTTTCAGTGCTTTCTACAAATACCAACCCTTTTTTATTCAAATGCAAATTGTGTGGTTCATTTCTTTATATAATCGAACCACTGATATATTCTTGAAGGGCCACTGCTTGTTTCTGTACATTGCTTCAGGTTCTCAATGAGTCATTCTGTTAGTATACATTTAGCCCTGGCTAATAGTATCATGGCTGACTCAGTAAGCATGTTTACTTTACCTTTACAGGCTGTATGTAATACAGTCCCTTTGTTTGTAGAGCCGTATAGCCTCACATGCTAATTATGACAAGGTACGGCTGAAGACACACTTACTACTAGGTTACATAATGGCAAAATAAACGTAGCGGGGTGTTTGAAAAGGGCAGCAACACTGTAAGATCTTCACACAGTGTTCAACATCCCTGTGTGGTGCCTTCTCCACCACCCACATGCAGCACGTCCAGCCTTAATGACGTTTGCTGCCGTGGCAATGCCCTGATGTGGGAGATAAGAGTGGCGTGCAGCATGTGGCAAATTATCAGACGTGCAAATCAGGTCGAGGCAGCTGTGGAATTCTTAATTACAGTGGCGCATCTCCACAAAGGCACCTCGCTAGTCCACATGCCCCCCCCCCCCCCCGTGATGAGTCTCTCGGGCAGTGGGTGGAGAGCACTACAGAGGCCTAGCAGGAAGGGTTGGTGTTTTTTTTTGGGGGGGGGGGGTGTTTATCTGGATTCCAAGTGTCGGTCTGACGATCACAATGGTCTCAAAGCAATCGCTTTACCCTCCGTGTAAACATGCTCGTTGACGGATGCATTTTCTCAGTGCGCCACATTTGTGCAGAACGGGTCAATGGTATACTATTGATTAATCAGCCAACGTACAATTCTATGTTTAGCACTAAATTAATCATGTGCTAGAATTTGTGTGATTTACAAGGTCCCTAAATTGCAAATGATTGTATTTAATATGATGGTTTTGATTGCTGCGTGGTTTGGGTTAAGTGTTTTTACGTGTGCTTATTTCACCTTCCTTATCGTTTGGGCCGAATTAATACATTAATTAAATTAAATAGTAACAACAACCCTGCTGTATTTGTTATCTTGGTTATCACAATCGGTTGAGACATCGGTTACAATCGGTTACATGTACAAACAATTGTACTGTTTACAGAACCTGGAAGGGCAGGGGAGTTCCTAAACAACAGTCTATGAATTGTGCAGATGTATACATCGTTTGGGGGTGGATCACCTAATATGTGGACCCCTGAATGGTGAGCCGAAAGAGTTTAATTCAGTGATCCCCAATCTGTTTTCAAATCCAAAATCCCATGGTCTTGGATAGAGTCAGAGATGGCAAAAAAAACAACATGATTTAATAAACATTTTTTATTTATTTATCATAAGCTGCTTACTACTTGAGTCTTTGTAAAATACACAACACACGGGTCAGTTTTGTTGTTTTTCTACCACAAGCCAGTTAGAGTTTCGATCCCCTCCTTATTTTCCTCTGCAGATAACTGGGGGTTGATTTAATGGAAATGCCCTCTGTTGTGAGACTACCAGCTGATTGAACATGAATAGGAGATGTACTATGGATGAAACCTTATCCTATCTACTGCTCTCAACCTCAATGAGGGAAACACACACACACACACACACACACACACACACACACACACACACACACACACACACACACACACACACACACACACACACACACACACACACACACACACACACACACACACACACACACACACACACACACACACACACACACACACACCCCCCCCCCCCCCCCCCCCCCCCCCCCCCCCCTAGCTTGTCCGCTGATCTCAGACCCCTGCAAGGACCTTACTTACCATGTCATGATTGCACTGATACAAAATTAAATTGGAACTGAATCGCCACTGAAGCTTGATGGGAAGTCTTTATTGGGAGACAAAATGGTATTCATAGTGATCTGAATCAACGGGCAATCTCTTGGCAACCACGGATTAAGTGTGTTTACGCATCATTAAAACACAAAGAAATTGCATATAATAAGTTTGAAATATGAATGTCAATGTGTATGACCTAAAATTAAGTGCCATTGGCCCAATGGCAATATGCCCCCCAAAAAAGTGCTATTTCCGAGCCAGGTTCTCTATATCAGTTAGGACTAGACAGCAGGAGATGAGCATGGTTGACTATAATCATGCATGGCACTTAACCCCCCCTCCCCCATTGTTCCTACCTCCTTCTATCTCTCCTTTCAATTACTCCTCCTCCTTACATTTGGGCCCCCCCATCGTCTCCGCAGGAGCTGAAGTTACCAGTCTACCGGGCCCTCTCGCCGCAGATCGGCATGCGTCGGTACTTTGCGGACCTGCTGGCCATCCTGAGCAACCGCTACCAGCTCTGCCCGACCGCCCGCCACCTGGCCGTCTACCTCCTGGACCTGTTCATGGACCACTACGACGTGGCCATCAAGCAGCTCTACGTCATCGCCTTGTCCTGTTTGCTCCTTGCCAGTGAGTCTCGTTACCGTCACCTTATACCACAGTGGACACCTTTTGGGAAATGGTTTGTGTGGTGAGCGTACCTCCAGTACGATTACCCAACACAGACCTCTATGCAGAGTTGCTGTTCGGAGGGATGGGTTCATTTGATAGGAAAGCCGGTAGGTTGCGGCCCGGTCAAGTGTTGAAGAGAAGAGTCAGCCTAGTTCTCAAAGCTGTCCTGTGACCCGTTTTAAGTAAATGGTGTCTTTGTGGCTCAAAGCGGTTGTGATGTTTGGAGCACACCAGAGTCATATAGTCATCAAGACACAAGGCAACGTTTAGCAAACTGGTACGTTTAGCAATAAGGCTCATCAACATCCATTAGTTACGCTTGGCACAATCCCCTGCTTTCTCAATTTTGTGGTTAATGATAATAATGTCATTTTAATTGTCAGCTGGAGGTGAGGTTATGGCTAGCAAAGCAAAGTCTGCATGTACATGTGGTCTTGCCTGAGAGTAAAGCTGGCCCTATCTGTATGTATGACGCCTGCGTCTGTACCAGCTGATCCTGCCTTTGATAACACGTTTGTAATAGCTTCTATGGCTTGACTACCTGTGTCTTTCAGTGTCCTCTATTCCAAAGGTGTGATGCTGTGTTGCCGCTGCTGCTACAAGATAGCTCAACGGCCTGCCTTTCATTTCTCCAACACAAATCCTATGTGGCTCCCAATGTATTTCTCTGCTGGCCTTTGGTGAGACTATAATGGGCTTATCACTTTCAAGTGACTTGGTGTCTTGATAAAGATAGAAGCATGGACAGTGGGGTGTGTTTGTTCACATAGTAACAAAACACTCAAGAAAAGGGGAATACATTCTTGAGTTCATTCCATGTCTGATCTGACTGCTGGTAGATGTTGTCATAGTCTTCAGCCACTGTATTCAGCAGCTGTGTTTGTGTGGCTCGTCTTTTGGGTATGTTAATAGATAACAATGATTATTGGAAGCCCCCTTGTATTCTCTACAATGTAAACATACATACAAGACCTAACCTATGCAAGGCAAGGTGGTTTATTATTTCTGCCTTCTGCTAATGATGTCGCGAGTGTTGCAGTGACTGCCGATGATTAACAGTCTGAAGCTTTCTATACATTAAAGCAGCCCTCGGCATCATGGGTAATTAGACTAATGATACCGTCAAAGTGGGAGTCTGGAATAGGGGCTGTTCATTTGGGAGCGTGTGTGTGTGTGCATGCGTATGTGTTGGAACATAAGCCGGCTGTGTGCAGATGAGACTGGTTGAATAAAATTGAAGGGAACTTGAAAGAGGCTCTGGTTTAAAAGTAATGTCATAAAGCTCCAAGAATAGCTTTGAGATTCAACTTACTGAGTGGGAAAATATTATCAACTCAAACTGGTCAGAAGACCCTTTGATATATGAAGTCTTTTTATTGAAACTTTGTTTGGATCTTTCTTTAGGTCCCTCTGTCTCTCTCTTTCTCTTTCTCTCTAGTGCTCTGTTGCTCCTGTGTCAGACTCCTCCAGGACTCCTGGGAATCAGAGTCATGATTGATGATGGCTTGAAAGCGCTGTTTGATTCAAAGTTGTCTTTGGTTTGCATCTGGCCCGAGGTGCTTTGGAATCCGGCCTACCTATTGAACTAGCTCCCCAGGTCCCACTGCCTGCTCTTTGACAGACGTATACATTGTCTTTGTTAAAAATTCCAGCAGCTTCCTAGCCCAGTCAATTAATCACTAGCTCTATTATATTTCTCAACAGTCACTTTTATAACCCTGTTGGCTTGCTCTGTGTGTGAGTTTATATGTGTGTGTGTGTGTGTGCGCGCGCATGTACGAGCATGTATTTTAGGCCTCCCGAACTATACCAAATGTCCTTGGAAATACAATGTAATCTATTCGTTTTTCCTAAACTGCACATTGAGTTAGATGGACATGCCAGGATGTTGACTTTCCATTGTGTTCTGGTTCCATTGAGTCTTGGAAGTATAGAGAGCCCATCAGTCCCACTGACACACCCCCCGTCCCCTGAAGTCCGAGGTCTGCGCACAGCAGCCATTTGTCCTGCTCGGGGACGTCATGGATGTGTGTGACTCATTGTATACATCGCGAGTCTCTCTTCTCGCTGTAATTAGCCTCTTTTTCTTTTTGTGTCTATGGAGAGGAGCGGCTGTCTCGCACTTTCTTTTTATAGATTGACTCAAGCGCTGATGCACTGCGCCATGGCAGCGACGCACAGGATGTCTGCGACGCTGTGTGTCCTTTGTGGCGTATATCTGTTGGCGATGACCTCTGTATAAAACCGTAGTCTCTGTTTATTTTGCCCATTTATTTTGGGGGTGGGGACCTTTTGTAGCGCTGTTTCATTTTTTATAATTTTTTTTTTCGTTTTGTGGAAGTTTAATCCCAATGGTGGACAGTAGTGAGCGGTGTGTGTGTGTGTGTGTGTGTGTGTGTGTGTGTGTGTGAGGCCTGAGCATTTAAAGGGGAAAAGAGCATTGAGTGTCACTTGCAGACGATACGGCCGGGACAGAGCTCGCGCACACAGACCCCTTGGCCCTGGGGGCCGTAGGAGGAGCGCTGTGTGCTGAGGGGCACCTGCCATATGCTCTTCGAGTCAAAGCTCAAACAAAAGCCCCACGACACTAGCAGAGCAGCCAGTCCGCCCGCCCCCTCACGGGGTGGGGGAGGGGAGCCCAGACCGGCTTGGAGCTTGTTGTGTGTGTGTGTGTGTGTGTGTGTATGTGTGTTGTTTGAACCCCGCAAGCAATGATTACTAAATGGCATGACAACTGTCAGAATTTCCTTATAGAATTGTGAAAACATTACGCATCACTGTCCATTTCTGGTGTGATTCCTTGTTGTACTCCTAGAGGATTGTTTTTAAAGGGTGAGGGCTGAGCAACAATTCAATTTATTATCCATGACTGGGATGGTATCGTCATGAAATGAAGATATAGACTTATCACCCCGATTTATAGTCTAAATGAATTCCGGTGGGAAGATATGCCCTTAAAATGATCTAATATGAGGTTTGAAACGTCAGTGAGAAAGGAAAACTAGTTTCCTTCTATTTCCTTATACGTCCATGTAACGACCCTTAGTTTGACTGTATATTAGAATGGTATTTTGAAGGCATAAGCATATCGATATTGTGTAGAATTCCCCATAATTATCGTGATAAGAAATGTTTTTGTATCATCCAGCCCTAGGGGTTGTAGACTACTAGACACAGAGCAAGACATGGATGAATGTAGTCCCAGACCGGCACAGTTGTACCAGTGCTATAGTGCAACAGTGCATCAGCAGAATGATGACATCATTGGGCCCACTGCTGCCCTCCATGCCCTCTTACCTTGTCGGTGCCAGGTCGTAATAGCCCCAGGAACGTCGTAAAGGCAGGCCCACATCCCTGGGGTGCTGGGAAACGAGGTAGCGGTTCTTCAAAGGCAGGTCGGACGCTGATGTTAAACAGTGTCGAAGGAGAAGGAGCAGGAGGAGGGTGTTGTGGAAAGGGGGCACTGGAGCAGTGAAACGGGACATATTAGAGTCAGTAGGCTACGCTGATGTAAATGTATAGTGGGAGCCAACCCCCCACTCTGTGCCCCACCCCCCTTTTGCCCATTATATGGTCTGATGATAATTCTGATGGAATTACCACGCAAGACCCCCTTAATTAAAATAATTATCTCGTCTAGCAATTACCGTAATGCATGTCCATGCTTCAAATTAGGCATACTAATGCAATTTTCAGATGTTGCCAAATCACCCATTTATCTGCTTATTAAAAACCATTCATGGTGAATAAAATTATGTCTAGCTATATTGGTTATAGTATGGATGGTTATTATTTGTGTTATTGTTTGACTTTTAAGCGGGGCTGTCGCTGCCTGAGGCGCTGTTTGGGAGGGACACAAGCACATACACACACAACCGCAAATGCTCACACACACACACACACACACATTCCTTGTCCATGTCACTCCACAAAGCACTTTGCGTCTCATGGCTCTACGCTGGCATAGAGCGTAGCGCCTGACCCCAGTCCCGTCCCTTTAGGAGAGGCAGGTCCCTGAGATTCTCCCTGGTCACCCAAGCGTTGGCGTCCGGGGTCAAAGGTCAGGTTGGGCCTGCATTGTGTGAGCCATTGGGGCCAGGGGTGATAGCGTGGAGGAGGCTGTGCTGCGGAGCTGTGGTCAATGTCACACCAATGTATAGAGACGAGCTAGCGAGCTTTGAAGAGGAGAGTAAAACGTCCGTCCAGAAGATTTTATTTGTATACACAAAATCAAAAAATAGGGACAGGATTACAGAGAAAAGAGGATTGCTAATGAAAGGGGGTTTTAGGGAGATTTTGTCTTGAATTGTGAAATCTTGCATTGTTTTTTAAGCTGCTGCACTGTTTTCATTATTGTTGTTATGGGAGCCACTGAGAGATTCTTGCTGAACACATAGCAACTGAAACAGTAATCCACGTGAGAGAGCTGCTCTCAGGTTACCCCACTGTCTCCCAAATCCCCCCCCAGCAGCACACCTGGGCGGAAGCCCTTCGCCCCACTCTCACCTCTTCACGACCCCCTGACCTCTAACCCCGCCTCGACTGTTCAACCACCTCCTCTCTCGCTCTCGTCATTTTCATCCAAACCCAAAGGCAGCCAGCTCACATTCGGTTGCAGAGTTGTAGCTGGCCACCGTGAAAATGGAGGCAGCGTTCCTGAATCCTGAGCTCAGGAAGCATGCAGGTCTCCTCCCGACATGCTGGCTGCTCTCGGTAGCATTTGGCAACCTGCATTCCAGGTAGCTGAGTGAACTCACAGGAGAGGAATGCACTCCCCTGTCCCCTGCACAGTGATGGGAAAGAAACGAGTCTAGAACGCACTCTCTCCCCCACACTTGGCCTTTGCTAAATCAGATACGCTCCAGACTTGGATCTTTTCTGGGTAAGAACTCTATGGGTCATACCACTGAGTCACACCTCTGAGGGGTGTCTTTTGTGGTGTATCAATAGATCTGGACAGTCCTTTGTCTCATAAGGGTCCAGTAGTAAAGTGAGGAGTAATCCCTAGAGATCAAAGAGCAACGTGGAGTTTGGGAGGGGGGGGGGGGGGGCGTGAGGTGGTTTACGGTGGCCGTGAGGTGGTTTACGGTGGCGTCTGTGTGTACGTAGTGGTCTACAAGCAGCAACAGACCTAGGCCCAGAGGATATGAGGGCGCGAATGGGGACTGTGGGGGGGATGTGTGTGTGGACAGAGCCCTGGGTAGGGGGTAAATTTCCTTCTACTTTCCAAGTGTTTCCTGTTCTGGTGTGGAGACACCATTACTGCCTGTGTGCTAATTGCCCCTCTGGCCGCTTGGGCTACTGACCCCCCCACCCCCCTTTCTCTCTTGCAACGGTTCTTTCTCTCTCTCTCCTTCTCTCCCCCTTCCTACTTTATGGAACAGCAAATTATCAGCAGTAAAAGTCACACTGGAGGTGGGCCCCCTCCCCCCTCCTATCTAGATGGGTATATGTGAGATCTTGAGCACAAGACACTAAACCATAGGTAGAAATAGAGCAGGTTTGTAACAGGGCAGCTCATGAAAGCTCATTTTAAGGCTGTGACCATCATAAGCTTATTCCCCCACACTTTACATTATATGTTATCATGGTTTCCCCTAGTAATATTGTTTTGGTTTCAGTGTTTTTGTTTAAGTGATTGCGAGTGACACATTTGTTCCCCTGAAGGCAAGTTGTATAAAGGTTCTTCATTACTTGATACTTTGCACGTTTCAAAGTAGGGGACGGCTGATTATGTTCATATGAAAGAGTGAGCCATGAATGAAATAGGAATATCTTTCTTTCTGAAATGTGCTTTCCTCTTTTTGTTTCTGGCATTTTTTTATAGCCCCTGCAAAACTCAGGTTGATTGTACCCATGTAGTAGGAGCTATAACCGTGGTCAACTGCAATGTCATCCACCATATGCGATTCCACCACTGAAATCTGTTTTTAGTCGAAGGCATGGGGTTTACAGGGTGTTTGGGGAAGCATGTGCCCATGTAATTTGACTCCTTCGCTCCATCTTAAAGTATAGGGGGCCTGTCGGACCCGGGGATTAAAGGCAGAATCGCCACCATTCATTGGATACATGGACCCGTGAGGCCCGAGGGCTGTTGCTATGGAAATGGAGAATGTCTTTTGGATGGGGAGGGGTTGCGCAGCAGCGGTGCCGCTGTTGGGCTCTCCAGAATGAGAGAGTACACGACATTCATCAGGGGGATCAGGTTGATTGGCTTTGTTTTGAGGGGCGTCGTGAGCAGTTGTGTGCGACAGTCAAGTGGCCCCCCACAGCCCTGTGAGCCGCTACTAAGACATGCTTTCTAGGCCTGGTGGTTTCATGACCGGATGGTGTATAAACATCTACTTAATCGTTAAAGCAGGAAGCAGTGACCGATCACACTGCAACAGTTACTGGTCTCTTCTAAAGCAACCCATCCTAACAGAAGCACATGTTTTGCCCTTTTAGTTACTTTCAACATGTGCTGTTAGTGAATAGAATCAAACTGCTTGTATGCCTGAGCCCTAAGGCAAACCGTAGGCCTAGTTTATTCAGTGGTTCGACATGCAGCAACCATCTTTTTAAGCAGAAGAACAATACAATTTACGACCCCTCTGGTGCCTCACACGGCAAAAAAGCTCTTTATTTCCAATTTGAGACCTTCCCTGCTACTCTTTATTTAATCTACAACAGTATGGCACCATACAGTTGTTTATTGAAAAGCGCTTTGGATCAAAGGATCTGCTAGATGATGTAATGAAGCACTGCATGCAGTAAGCACTGAAAATGAATCATAATTTTCCCGGCTTCACAGCGACGGAGCCACTGTTTATGTTAGAAGCCTATGGTTATGTTTTCCTAATCTAAGGGTAGGTATACTATCAACATACAGCTGGCCAGGGAAGCCTTTGAAGAGAAAGCCCCCACTTTAACCTTGAGAAGACAGCTAACACACACCGTCATACTAATAGCCACGGCATCTAGCAGCACACAGCACAATGGGCCTGCTAACCGAAGCCATAATGTTTCTGTGACCTTTCTGTATTGATCACCATTTAAAATCACACTGTTACAGATGGTGCAGGCCAGGATGCAACAATGGTAATTATTTTAAATCTGCCACTCTAGACAACAGATTAATTGTTGTTCTTGTCATTCTGCTCCTCAGAGATTGACGAGCGGTATATTTAGCCTGATTTTTATTTGCTCATATAAGCTTAGATTCCTCCATTTTAGGGAATGTAATAATTTGGAAAACGCGTAGCATGTTAACTGAACCGAGCTGGCCTTACCCTTCCACCTCTTTGTATATTCGTGTCTCTCCAGGTAAATTTGAGGAGAAGGAGGACCGCGTGCCTAAGTTGGAGCAGCTGAACTCGCTGGGGTTCATGTGCAGCCTGAACCTGGTGCTCAACAAGAAGGACCTCATCAAGATGGAGCTGCTGCTGCTGGAGACCTTCGGCTGGAACCTGTGCATGCCCACGCCCGCACACTTTATCGACTACTACCTCCACGCCTCGGTGCAGGAGGGGGACCTGTACAACGGCTGGCCCCTCTCTTCCCTCTCCAAGACCAAGGCCTTTATGGACAAGTACACCCACTACTTCCTGGAGGTGTCGCTGCAAGGTGAGCAGGAGGAGAGCACACTACCAGATGGAGCCCCCTGCTTTACGTTGTTGCTCCAGGAATTCATTCACAGTATTGGGCTTCTGAAGATTTAAATGTAGAATCGAAAATCGGAAGAATTCGGCTTTCAACATCTAAGAGTCTCTTTTCTCATTATTTTTTCCTTAACCAAATCAAAGATTAATTGCTGAGTTAGACTTCAAAAGCGTCGAAACCATTCCATTTTCACTTCATCCAGTATTTGTAGTAAAGGGTATTCAACTGTTTAGTAAGTAAAATAATCCCATTCTCTTCATTGAAGTCCAAGTGTAGTATCAGACCACACTTTAAATCAGCAGTGCATCTCGTACATATTTTTCACCATTACTATCTTCTACACCACCATGGCGTGTGACTCTGAGTTAATCATTGGGGCTGTTCATAAGGAAACTCTGACCTCCTCCTCCTCCAGACCATGCCTTCCTGAGCTTCCGTCCATCCCAGGTGGCTGCCGCCTGCGTGGCTGCGTCTCGTATCTGCCTGCAGATCTCCCCCAACTGGAACACGGCCCTCCATCTGCTGACTGGCTACAGCTGGGACCACCTCACCCAGTGCATTGAACTCATGCTGCTGTAAGAGACACACACACACACACACACACACACACACACACACACACACACACACACACACACACACACACACACACACACACACACACACACACACACACACACACACACACACACACACACACACACACACACACACACACACACACACACACACTATGACAAGCCCTTCTCTTTCCTTTGCCCGCTCCTTTTAAGATAATGTGTGTATGTGTTTATAGGGCTGCACTTAAATGTTGTGTAGTGTAGACAAGTCCATCCATGTGATAATCCTAACAAATATATCAGCAGCCATTTAGTGGTTCCGTTCTCCACAAAACAATAGTCCGTTCTCCGGACTATTGCGTACACGCCTGTAATCTGTGGTACATTTGAATTTGTAAGTATATGGAGGAAGAAGAAGAGGTTGATAGGGCATCATCTGTGTTCTCATTAATGCATTTATCCAAGCTGTTGCCATGGTAGTCTGCCCACTCTGCACACCTAGTCATTCTAATGAGTCCTTCCCCCCACTTCCCTTTCCCTTTGGGCTCCTTCTGGTGCATTGCACTCAAAGCACTAAAGGTTAGCTGTTGCCACCACACTGTCCTTAGAATATGTGCCTTTAGAGCCCCTTTCATCATAACTTTGCCCCTGTGGAAACCCATTTGACTTGACTTGCCAGCTTTATTTTCTTTGAGTTGCCATTATTGCCTGCATTCAGATTTCCCCACCTAACACATTTTTGTTTCTAGGTTCCATTGTGTTGGAACATCGTAGACATGGTGGTCGTGTTTTGTGTCCCTGTTCTAATGACGAGCGTGTTCTGCCTCTCCGCATTGCAGGGCTCATGACAACGATGTCAAGGAGGCCAACAAGAGCAAGTCCACCACCCCTCACCGACTGGCCTCCCTGCAGCTTCAGCCTCAACCTACCCACCTCTCGCCCGTCACGGCCATCCAGAGGCCGGCCTCGTCCTCCTCCAGCTCCACCCCACAACCGCTGCTCTACCAGCCCGATGGCTTCCCACACTTATCCCAGCATTCCCCCTCCCTGTCCCAGATGCAGATGATAGCAGACTCCCGCGTGCTGGGCCCCGTAGTCAGTGTCTCCCAGGACTTCCTGCAGGGCCACCGCATGGGTCTGCTGGCCGCAGCCCCGTCCATGACCCCCGGCGGGGCCTTCCCCTCGTACCCCGGCCTCACCTCCGGCCTGCAGCCAGGGCCCAGGGCCCTGCCGCTCCAGGGTCCCATCTCTATGCAGATGGCGTTGGCGGCAGAGCCCCGGCATTGCCTCACCATGGCGTACAGCGGGGGCTACCTGGGGGCCCACCACACCTTTGCGGCCGGCTGCTTCGACAGGTGACGCCAGGAGACCGAGAGGGACCAGAGCACTGGGCGGGAGTGCACCCCTATGCACCCCACGCAGCTCCCGCCACCCATAAAGCCACTCGCGGACCTCCTCTCTCTTTCCATCAGCACTGTGCCGGGGCCTGCCTGGCCCGACTCCTCTTCCTCCACCACCTCCTCCTCCTCCTCCTCGTCCTCCTCTTCCTCTCTCTCGAAGCGACGGCTCAAACGCAAGCAGAGGTCCAGAGGCAACATGGACCCGGTAGAGGTCATAACGTTGACGTGACAAACGGGCCACTGACTTGTTCCGACACTGCGTCATGTCACACCAACTACCACGGACATGCTTGGCTTGGTCGCCGCCGACTTATTTTTACATCATCATAACGTCTCTTCATCTGGATGTTGCTACTGTTATCACTGTGAATGAGTTGAAAGCAGCACAGCCTGATTCGTGAGCCACCTCATACCGTGCCTATTCTCAGTTGTGTTGAATAGCTGAGCCAGATGGAAGAGGACACATGAAATTATCTATATTATATACGGTTATCTTCATGCTTTAAATTTGATATTGTAATCCAAAATGCATTAACCAATTTGGAGAGGAGAAATAGGCCAGTAAATAGCATTTCTTTTCAATTCTCCAAAAATATCTATATGCTTTAAAAGGAGCCTGTAGCCGTTTTGCCAGGGAACAAAGAAGCTATGCCATTTAATTTAATTATAGAATTCTTCTTCATGTCTGTCGTCATGAATGAAATGCCGCTTGGCTTAGGTGGAGCTATAGAGGCCGATTGTGAATCGCTACGCAAGCCCTCAGACGAGTGCAGTAAAGGTCCTTCCTCAGTTCCCAGCATGTGGAATTCGATCAGTGCTTGGTGAATCTCTTTGGGATTTAATATCTTCTGCAGCCCCTTCAGCCTCTGCCCATTCCACATTTCTCCAAAGGATAGCCTTGTGTATGGCCCTCAGACGTTCTCAGCCTGTGTGTACGGTCAGCCACCGCCCTTGATATTCCAGGACCTTGCAGTTAAATATCACCAGAAACACTCAAAAGACATTAGCTGAAATGGCAGGTTGGCTACTAACGGGGACCTAGACATTGGTTCTATAGCTACTGATGGACATTGGTTCTATGTCTTCTGATGGACATTGGTCCTATGGCTTCTTATTGACATTGGTTCTAAAGCTGTTCCTGGGGACCTGGACATTTGGTTCTGTAGCTATTCCTGGGGACCTGGACATTTGGTTCTGTAGCTATTCCTGGGGACCTGGACATTTGGTTCTGTAGCTATTCCTGGGGACCTGGACATTTGGTTCTGTAGTTTGTACATATGAATTGCTGCTGCCTTCTTATGAACTGTTGGTTCTGTGTCTGTGTTATTGACTCCAATGTTTACATGAACCACCAAGTTTCAGGGACTTGAACAAATTACTTGAATATGATGCCATTGAAACGTGCTGTAGCTTTTATTTATGACACGGTTTTTTTCTTGATATTCCTTTTTTTTATTCCATTTATTTTCTATATTTAGTGTAGTTTGTTTAACCAACCATAGAATCACACCACGTTTACAAATATATTTTTTGCTGTGTGCTTGTATAACAACTGTATATTGAAACTCAGGTCTAAAGGCAGCCACTACTCAAAGCCTCCCCCACCCTCCAATTCTATTGAGTGTGCTTTAATTGGATGCTAATACAGCACCCATGGGGTCTGGCGTATCTCCCCTCCTCATCAAGAGGTCCACATGCTGCTTAGACATCGATGACTAACTGCTGAGCAAGTCCCTGGCTACAAAAAAAAACCTAAAAGGCCCTATATTTGCATCGCTGTGGAACAACCCTGGAGTGAAATGCGTTACCATCTGCAGCTGATCTGCTGTAATTACTTCCAAGATTTCAAAAGCGGCAGTTGTTTTTTTCTCCACTTCATGCTCTGAGTATAAACACATCCAGATTCCCAGTGTTGTTCATCAGTGTTGGCCGTCGGTTTCCATGGCGATGGGTCCGTATCCCAGCAGCACCTGATGTGGACTGCGAGTTGTGGTGGTGGTGAGAAATGGAAAAAAAAAAGACAGCAGTAAATTAATGCTGTGGCCACACAGTCTTCTTTTAGAATTGACACAACTGTATTTTCACTGGCGGCGTAGTGCCACTTTTCACACTAACCAGAGGACTCCTGTGCTTCATGAAAAATAGGTTGCCCACTTCTTAGGTAAGGTTTGCTTAGGACATCTCACCGTGCTAGTGCCTTGTCCTTTTGGTTGTGGATAAATGGGGTTGTACAGCCAGAGACGACATTGTAAAATGTAATTATAACACTATATGACCTCCCACTCTGCCTTTCACTCAAATACCCAACCTCTTCCAGCTAGAACCCCTGTTTTGTTTGCTTTGTTTTATAAACCACTGTTAAGGACATGTTGTGTACCTTGTTTGTTACATTTTTCCGTCTTTTTAATAATTTCTTTTGTCATGGTTTGTTTCTACATACCTTATTTAGGTGCTTTTTACAACGCATAATTGACGTTGATATGAACACAATCCCTCACTATTGAGAGCAACCACCCACTGAATTCTGAAAGGTGCAATATGTTTATTCTCTGTTGTATAGCATTGTCACAACCATCACTGTGTATTGTTCACCACTGGTAGATCTTTTGTAATTTATTTTGATAACTGACTTGACCTGGCATGGTTTGATTACTGCCAGCGGCTCTGAACACAACAAATATGTTGCATATTGCAGCCATTCTCATTGAGCAATCACATTTACACTCAGTCTTTGTTACCTTGAGTTGGGTCGTTGATTTTAGTTTTTTCTTTATATTCCACGCAAGATGCCACTCACACAAACGCATGATGTCTGACTCGAGATGATGTGTTATCAAATGACAAACTTTGTATTTTTATAATATTTTGTTACGATATGTTAGTTTGGTTTAATGTGACACTACATGATAAAGGAGACCTTTTTTATCAATTGTGCCATGGAAAAGAAAATTAAAAAAAGATTGAACAGAACATGTTTAAAGAAATTAATGTTTCAATGTCTTAATGACGACCTCCGCTTTTATGAGGTGTGTTGTGCCACCCCCCCCCGTCTCCCAAAATGGAACAGTCTGACACCAGCTATAGGCTACTATGTGACCAACAATCTATAATGTGGTTATAGATAGATAGATAGATAGATAGATAACTCAACCCATAGTGTAGGTTACGTGCAATACAGAGTAGAACCAAATGCTGGTGGTGGGGTGGGTGAAATCCAGCTCTGCACACTTAACCTCACAGAGGCCTGTGTGTGAGAGGGAAGGTCTTCAATGGACCGCCTATCAGTGTTTGTGCGTTTATTACTAAAGTTTCCCGCCAGAAGTAGCTAAGCCCATGCAGCGTAAAGAGCCCAGGTTACACAGTGGTCCGGGGGGGGGAGAGACGTAGAAGATTGGAAACACCGCTGGAGGACTCGTCTGAGGACGACCTAGAGTGAGAGTGAGTGAGGGGGTACCCTGGTCATGTAAGCAGATGGTTATACAGGACATGTTTAACATGGTTATTGTAATCCCCCTAATACCAAAAACAAATATAGTATTGTCATCCCCTCTGCTGAAATAACCATGACAACTGCAGATTATGGCAAATGGGCATGTTACTATATGTTATACTATAGGCTATACTTCTTGGCCTAATGCCATCCAAAAAAGGGAGAAACTCATGACCAATTGTCAGTAATCATTCAGTTAAATTAAATCAAGATGGATGGGTTTTCTTTGAAGGTAGATGTAGATAGGTTGCATTTTGTTTCCTTTTAGGAAACCAAGATTTAATCTTTAGGCATCCATGCTGAATAAATGAGTAGGCCTTTCTAATCTATCCCCTGAATGACTCAATAAAATTATGTATTTCACCCAATCTCATGTGTTTCAAATAGCCTTATTCATCAAAACAACTAGTAGGATAATGCATAGGTATAAATGACAAGTAAAATTAGAGAGGCTAAAGTAGCAATCATTTTTTTTAGGATTATGTAGGCCAATGTAGCCTGAACATTTCGTTAGTTTTAGTTTGTATCCAATTATTTCCCAAGAAACCCGTGAGGTTAGGGGTAGGTGTCGCGGTGTGTTAAAGTGCTTCAGAGTTGCATAGTCCATGTGTTAATAGGGTTTGAGAGAGATGAGATCTTTCTCACATTTTCCCTGCAGCCTTTGTTAACGATGCAAAAGAGCCAGGGGTGCGGGCTTCCTTTTAATTGGTCTTTAATAATGGGGGGGGGGGGGGGGGGAAGGGGGGGGGGGGGGGGGGGGGGGGGGGGGGGCTCTTACTGAGTGCCTCTTCTATGGTCGCCGCCTCAATATACGTGTTTAAAACGTACTTGGATCCCTTCTTTGACCACTAGGCAGATCTGATAATAGTGGCAGATATCTTCCGTTAAAGTATTATTGTCGCACAAATTGTAAATTAGAACAAATGTAACCCAGTCCAAACGAAGAATAATTTGCAAATCAAACCAGGATATCCCACCCAGGTGGGAGCTTGCCGCCACAGGGTGGCAGTAGTGTATTGAAGACGAATCACTATGGTTAACAATGGTCACTATTCTTAGCTTAAAATGTTCTTACTTCTCGGTTTTCTCGTCACCGGTCAGCTGTGAAGTAAGTGCAATGGCGCCGCCTTGTGGTCAAAAGATGACATTACATCACTTTTCAAAACAAGATTCCCGCCATTACCCGTATAATCCTTGCGTTGTATAACTGCAGCTTTTCATGATAAACCCATTCATGGGTTTTACATGCAATGGAATATATCTAATCCACTAACTGTTATGTAGGCATATGTCTTTATGAAGACACAGTAATAGGGCAACATTTGAATATAAATATTTAAAATAAGAAAATTAAATATGGAAATTAATAGATTTCCCAAACAGAACCAGCTTTTTATGAGCTGGGAAACTATCAAGAACTAATACAAGGAAAAACGTGTGATACATTAATAATGAGAGAAATAAAAATAAAATAAAGCTAAATTAAAATATTGGCAACTTCGACTTATTAAAAAAAAATGGAATGCCATTTATTGGTACTTCTGGCTCATTCGGGCCTGTATACCCAAACGCAATTTCCGGTCTCTTACTTCAAAGAGCTGTGAACTTAAGTTAACAGTCCCCGAAGCGATAAATAAGAACATGACAAGAATAATTGTTGGGAGTTGTGCCGTATCATCATGTAACTTATAAACGGCCTTGTACGAACATGTTCTAACATTTATGTCACATATCTTGTTATGGTCAAAGATGTCTCTCAGTTGGGAGACACACACACACATCATATATGGTGTGTGTGTGTGTGTGTGTGTGTGTGTGTGTGTGTGTGTGTGTGTGTGTGTGTGTGTGTGTGTGTGTGTGTGTGTGTGTGTGTGTGTGTGTGTATATTTTGCTTCACTCTTATCTGTTAGCCCTGAGACTCAGTGCCCGTTCTCAAACTGTGGAAGATAAATGTAGACGCCAGGGGGGTGATCCTATCTTGAACAAACTATATATGTGATTTATGTATCTGAATAAAGTTGGAATCTCTCCGAGAATAGTGATACTGCCTTGTGTCATTGATTCCCGAGCTCGCTGCTTTGCTGACAAAGACGATCCAGAACCAGACAAATCCGCCACATCAGACGACAGATCGAACAAATAAAAACGACAAGGAGACTTAACTATGGACCAAACATTTGACAAAGCAATATCCGAAACATGAACGGAAACGGATATCCCTCTTTCGAAAGTCCCTCCCTCTCGGCTCTCGCCAATAACGATAATTTGGTGCATCCCGTTCCAGGATTTCTGTTGTGAGATGAAAACGCCTGGCAACGAGGTTATTTATTAGCTATATTTGCCCCATTTTGAGTGTATAATATATATATATATATATATAATTAATTAAAAAAAACAACCTTTCATTCATCACACCGAGGGCACTGGCCAGTTATTGAACTTTAAAACCTTTTGATGATACTACATGCTTTCTTTTTCAACATTTAGCATACTACCACGTTTCACCTACAGTATTCTACAAATGTGAAAGTAGGATTGCATCCATTTTATATTGAAGGAACATTCTATGCATTCTCTTGAAAGAGAAACATTTTAAGGAATTTGCTGATGCAGCCAAACAGACACAATATTTAAAGAATTCCTATTTCAATTTGCAGCACATACTATTATTTTCAACAAAGTTGTTAAAAGTTTGCATGTATCAAAACAGAATCATGTTGTATAGGCCTATACAAGGTTCCAGCTCTCTGCTGCTTAACCATGGCCTTCAATGGGAAGTTACGCAGTGGAGAGTGTTGAGAATTATGAACAATTCACAAAGACTCTTGGTAAGAATTTCACAGTTGTAGAATACTTCGATATTAACAACTTATTGTATGTTGAAGCATTGCATGAGTTACTAAAGTAGTCTTCACGCTCAATGATGCATTTTAAAAGTTGTGTAAATGTATTTGTTGGTTCCTTCGAAAAATTAAAACATTAAATTTCACATTGTCGATTATTGAAAAGCCGTTGAAGCTACTGGAAGGATGTAAACAAAGACATTTATTCAGAGAACATAGCAGTGATGAGAATCACACGAGTCATTGGCCTTTTGGTTACATATTCCTCAAGATGAAACACATGACAATGTATTCATACCCATACACTACCTTTTAACTTCCACGTACATAGGCCATAACCGGCAATATTTATAAGCTAATACTAAAAACACACATGAGTCATTGGCCTTTTGGTTACATATTCCTCAAGATGAAACACATGACAATGTATTCATACCCATACACTACCTTTTAACTTCCACGTATATAGGCCATAACCGGCAATATTTATAAGCCAAATGAAAACACAATTGACGGACAATGGACATTAAATAGTATCCCTAGCATTTATTCAAGGAATTAACGTAACAATTATAAATGTGTTGTGTTGCAAGCTATATAAAGTTAACTAACCTAGCAAGCAAATAACACACTGTAGTTCCTGGTCACACCAAGGAAGGTCTTCATCTTTAATGTGAGTGAAAACATTACATCAACCAGCATTTATTTTGCATGGCCAATGTCTAGCAAGCACGTTCTAGTGAAGACAGCGATCAAGACAGATCTTGGCAATCTCATGTCCTGGTGTTGACTCTTTTGAAAACAAGGCCCGCATCTCCAGGAGTTGTGCAGTGCTACGAGTTGTTCAGAGAATAAAGATATACACAGGAAAAATAGTATTACAAATGTTTTACATCATCAAGTGACATTTCTACGGCATAAAGTTCAGGACTAATACTGTTCTTAGTTTAAACTTTTGAGTACACAAGTGTAAATGAAAAGGTTATGTGACTAATTGTTTACATACAAGGAATAATGTGGCAATGAAGAAAAATCAACATGATACATATTCTTACCATTACAAGCTTGTCTTCAACAATCTCTGCTGTAAACAAATACTGGGGAAATTGTATTTTAATCTTTCCACCCTCCATGATCACATTGGCCTGGATAAAGGAACACAGAAGAGTTGTTGTGTTATGCTGTGTGTGTGTGTGTGTGTGTGTGTGTCTCTTTGATCCTCTGGAACCCCTTCCCTCATATTTGGTATCACATGATAATTGTGTCCATTTGTCTTCTACCATCTCTATTTCTATTAGTTTTCTCATGACTTCATACTGAATGTTAATGACATACTGCAATGCACATTGTGACTCGTGTGTGTGTATGTGTGTGTGTGCGCGTGCGTGTGTGCAGTGCACCCACCGTGAATTTGGCACCCTTCATTGTTTGTAGTTCACACTCCTTGCCGATGGTGAACTCATTGGACCAGGTCCAGTTGGGAATAGACTGGGTCCAGGTGAAATGGTCGCCATCTTGGACCACCTCTGTCACTACCTTGTGGTCTGTCTTGGCACTAAGGAGGCCTGTGTGAGAGCAAAGTGAGGTTCATTTTAGAGAAATCTACAACACACACGCACACACATACTCACGCACACACACACACACACACACACACACACACACACACACACACACACACACACACACACACACACACACACACACTCACACGAATGAAAGCAAAAAGCAAAAGTATTAAATGAAGATACCAATGGCTTCCAGGAACTGCTCGTAGTTCTCCTGACTCTCCAGAATGTATTTTCCTGTGAAGGCCATGTTGGTGAGGAGCCGGTGAAAGAGACGAGCTATAGTTGGAAACTGAAAAAGGAAGAAAAGATTTACCAAGGCGTGTCCTTCTCCCGGATACACTTCTTGTCTTTATATGCTGGCTGAGTCACTCCCAAACTATCCTTCCCCCTTTCTGAGATCCAGCCCTAAGCCAGATGTCAGGCACTTATTGACAACATTGACTTATGCAAAAAGTAAAATCCAATGTCATTTTCCAAAGAAATTATGTAACATTGGTACAGTAAAATAAAGCCGTCACCCACATAGCTGAAATACCTGGGGCCTTTTTTTCCCTGTGATGTTATGACAGACGATGCTGATGACAATGATTATATTATATGAGCTTCAACTTTATAGTCATTGCACGGACAACAAGTACAGAGGCAACAAAATGCTGCTAAGCATCTAACCAGAAGTGCAAGAAAAGCAGTAAGTTGCAGAGTATGTACATAGTGAAATATATAATAAATAGGATATTTGCATTATGAACAGTGATGCTAGTAGAAATGTAGTCAGCACTTGCAAGTTGCTGCATGTATGTTGCGCAGAGCTGCTCTAAACCAAAGCCATTACCACAAAGCATGCCCTGACTTAATTTAGATGCAGCACTCTTTTAACATGATTCAATCTGAAGGAGGAAGTGGTGGTTGTTAATACCTTTATTATCATTTGCCTTTAGATAAGCAAATTGTTGTATGTATGAACAAAGATGTAAAGGAGAGGGAGAAAATAATAATAATGCAATTAATATTATTAAAGTTATAATTATTAATAATAATAATAATCCATGATTATTATTTTATAATCATGGATATGGTTTACATTACATTAGGAAAAACTCCACCAATAGATTAGGATGAGATTTTTGCAAAAATGCCTCTCTGGCATCCAACCCATTTTAACTAAAGAGAGATGCCTCATTCTTGCTTGATGTATCAAACAAAAATATATTTGTTAATACATGGGAATCTTTCTCCAACGCTCAGTCGCTTTCTGTTCCCTCTCCTTCTGTAAGACTCGAACAAAGGAAGGAACAGTCTGTCTCTCATGGCTTTATTTAGCTAGACGGCGAAGGGCTTCCCACTCTCTTACAAAGATGCCTGGTGAGCCACATGTACAATGTTGCTCAGCACGAGTGTACAAAGAGCACTCTGTTTTTAAATCTATGAATAAAAAGCCTTTCCCAATATTATAGATAAATATGAATATTTTCTGTAACACTATATAATTGAGGTCAGAGTCAAATCTCCTTAAAAGGACCAAATCTGGGTCATCACACCATCGTAACTGTCTCTCCTTTGGTCTTATTGTAAAGTACTTGTAAGACGATTCTAAAACTCCTACTGACCGGCGCACATCGATTCCGAAAGACGAAAGTACTATGTTGCCCTTGTTTACGGTAGTGGCAGGGGACCTCACGCTAATTGCTCTTTGGTAGAATCGCTACGAGAAAGTAATTTAGACTAATATTGGTAATGGATGTTTTAATGAAGCCAGGAGAGAAGGTTACGATGGTTTGATCAACCAGACCGGTATTGCCCTTTAACTGAAGACCTTCAACTATAGTGGACTATAGTTTTAACTGTAGAGGGCCAGAAACATTTCATGAAAATACACTCACCAATATAATGAGATGTCAAACCAAGAGGCCCTCTATGATGACCTTCATCCTCTTCCTCCTTCTGACATCAGTCTTGCTGTAGTGGGACCCCATAAGGCTTTTAGGTTCTGTTTACGTGATCATCTCACTGTGTGTGTGTGTGTGTGTGAGAGAGAGAGATCATAACCACAGCCACAGTAAATCCATCACTTTACAAATTACAATTGCATTACTCCAAGTTACACCAATTAACTTGGAGTAACTGACCGGTAATTAGATCGATGTGTTTGGGAGTAACTGACAGGTAATTAGACTGATAGAAATTTGCGAGTCACTGACAGGTAATTCGATTGATATGTTTGGGAGTAACTGATTGGTAATTGGACTGATATAAATTTGGGAGTAACTGATCGGTAATTCAATTTATATAAATTTGGGAGTAACTGACAGGTAATTAGATTGAAATAAATTTGGGAGTAACTGGCAGGTCATTAGACTGATATGTTTCAGAGTAACTGACAGGTAATTATATTGATATGTTTCGGAGTAACGGACAGGTCATTAGATTGATATAAGTTTACGGTGTGGGGGGAGCTAGATAGACACTGGTATTGCCGTATGACTGTATTGCCATAAATATAAGATGTTGCATTCATCTTTCCGTACTCTGGTGATGATTATAACAGAAAATCTAGGTTCCTCATCTCAGTGGTTGGAAGAATAAATGTAGTGCACATCCTTAATGCTCTGAAAGGTTTCTTCTTCTAGGATGCAGAGTTTGACTTTTCATACAACGTGTTACTATCTTCCCCATGTGACAAGAGGCTCACATTCAAAACAAACAAACCTCAAGCATACAAGGAGAACCGACTAGGGGTAAACCAGGTTATACTTTATTTCCACAACATACTATGAAGATATCAAGTAAGAGAACCTCAAACACGATAATTTATTTCACACCTGTTACAGTAAATCCACCCATGTGTACACTGTGTATCCACAAATTCAAAAGACAGACATGGATCCAATCACCAACACTATTTAAAATGATGTGCTGAATGCATTATGACGTCAAGTTAAATAATTTTCCTTCTAAAGTCTTATGTTCAACAATGTGCATGCATCTGTCTCTTTCTCCGATCCCCACCAGACAATACCATGAATCAGATAACCGCATGGGCGCGGTGGTACTGTCTTTGAATTGATCCAGCCTACGAAATATACTCAGGTCAAGTCTAGTTTTTTCTTCTCTGTACAGTGGCAAAACATACAGTAACACAGGCCTAAACACACCAGATGCAGCAGCATCTTTTCAGCTTAATCGTCTGTAGTGGATAATCACCGGGGACCACACATCCTCCACGACCCCACGACCCAGCGCCCGGCCTCTCAGCCTGAGTCCTCTCGGGGGGCGTCTCTCCTGCCGGCCGCCTCCCTGCCTCCGTCGGGGCCGAAGGAGAAGGAGAAAACCCCGCAGGAGGTCTCCTTGGCCTGACCTCCGTCTCCCGCTCCCCCTCTAAAAGACCGCACCTGGCAGGCGGAGACGGGGCTTCCGGGCAGGAGGTTGGGCGTGGTGGGGCTCGCACCTCCGCCTCCACCGCCCCAGACGTACAGACTGTCCCGCTCGGCGCAGGGGGGCAGAGGCTGGGTCATGTAGCTGGGGCTGGGGCTGGCCGAGGAGGGCAGGGTGCGCTGGCTGCCGTTCAGCCCGCCGGAGTTGTGCTCCGTGGAGCCCTTGCGGGAGTTGGCAGAGGAGCTGAAGTTGGAGGAGCGGTAGTTGTAGGCCCGCCAGCCAGGCTGCTTGCGGCGGTGGCACTGGCAGCGGAGGATGCGGATGAAGGCCATCTTGAACTCGCGGCTGTAGCAGGGGTAGATGATGGGGTTGAGGCAGCTGTTGAAGTAGCCCAGCCAGAAGATGACCTTGAACAGGGCTTCGGGCGGGCGCAGGTTCACGTTGAAGGACCCTGAACGGAAGTGAGAATAAAGAGAGGGAGAGAGAGAGAGAGAGAGACGATGTTGCGGTCAATCAACGTACATGTACTTGAGCCATTGTTCACTGGAACCCCAATAAAGGGAATAACCCCCCTAACGTAGGACACCGTGACTCAAGGAAGCAGGCGCCTCTTCCTATAAGAGGGATTGTACAACCAAGTGCTATGAGCTCAACAGACACTCATGATACAAAATTCTCTGATCATGCTAGGTTATTCTGCTGACTGCAGTTTACATGTTTGCTCAGCAGGTGGCAGCATTGCACAAGCTAAACGCGCAGGAGAGAGAGAGAGAGAGAGAGAGAGAGAGAGAGAGAGAGAGAGAGAGAGAGAGAGAGAGAGAGAGAACAGAACGTGTAATGACCATTTCTGATGTATTGTTTTCCCTTGACCTCACAGCAGTAGGTGTGTCATGGCAAAGACTTGCTGACTATGTTTATAACAACACATACAGGGCACGATGGAATGACCCGGCATCCTTTAATCGGACCAATGCACTTTAGTTGGGGATTTGTCACTTATATGAGGGATGGGGCGGCAGACTTTGAACGTGCCCTAAACTAAGCTAAACTTCTGAAAGAGCAGGAATAAAGAGGTCAAGCAGGTTAGAACGTCAATGGTGTGTTAACCTCTGATAAAGTATTATTTATTTGAACACATGCACAATGTCTGGTGGTGTTCCATTCATAGGGCTACCACTGAATGTGCATGAACAAAATGATAGGGGAAATATTTAGACGTCCGCACAGATGTGTGCCTGAGAAATGGAAAGGGAGAGAAAGAGAAAATGAAGAATGAATGAGACAAGAGAAGATGAACAAATTGCAGTTGGATTGATACTTCTGATGGATTGGACAATTTCCCTTTTTTACTAAACCATTAAGATTACAACCAATTTCCTGCCACATTTCCGTTGAGGCTAATGAGTGCGATTGGACTCCGTCACGGAGGTAAACACTCCTTTTCCTATCCTCTCCCTTCTGCTTCTCTATTTATACTGGGGGCAAGCCTCTCTATTCAGAGGGAAACTAATGCATAAATAATTAGTGGAAATGGGGCTAGACTGCAAATGTGAATAATACGTGTGTGTGTGTGTCTGTACGTGTGTGTGTGTATGTGTGTGTGTGTGTGTGAGTGAACCAACCCGCTTCAAGTTATAGGGAAATTGACTATGCCAAATCATAGCGGAGTATTTGCCTTTGCTACATTACCGAGATTAATAATTTTCTTTTCAAACCGATGTAGTTTTGGCCTGGAGGATTTTGACAGCCGCAACATGTGGTTCCGCCACCCACTTGATATCTGTAGTCTGTGAGGAAGAACAGCGAGACACCCACTGGGAGCAGGGGATGAAGATGGCGGAGGAGTGTGTGGGCATTTTTGGGCTAGCCAGAGACAGGTCTGATTCATGTAATGTACTGCAGAAGAAGTACACATGTGTGTGCGTGTGTGTGTGTGTGTGTATGTGCGTGTGTGTGGGCGTGGCATCTACCCTGCTTTAAACACATCGATCAACACATCCCTAATTGTCTTAGTTTTAGTAACACACATGAAAAAACTAAATGTAAATTTTTGAAGGTGTTTTAGAGAGTTGCACTAAAATATCTGTTAGGGCAGGATTTGCAGGTTTGATTGCCTGATAGCGTGATGCAAATGTCACTGTCTGTACTGGATTTCTATTTTTACTCGCAATTCATTCAGACTACAGTTGAAAACTAATGGCCCATTAATAGAGCAGTCAAGTGAAATTGAAGAGATGTATTAAATGGCCAGGCTTTCAGTCCCTTACCAATCATAGGCATAACTCAATCCTGCGGTTATGTAATTGTATCAAAGTGGCAGTGAAAATAGCATGTGAAAATACCGACCAGTTTGAAGAATTCAATTTATCTAAAGTACAGAAGGCCAAGACACATACAGAGAGCATTCCCCATCCTTATCTAACAGTGGGACTAATCAGAATGCACACACACACATGCATAAACATACAGATGCACACGCACGCAGGCACACGATGGTGCACACGCACACACACATGCGCACGCATGTGCATGCACGCGCAGGCACTCACTCACACACATGCTCAAACACATGCGCACACACACAGCCACTCATTGAAGCAGTACATTGTCAACATGCTGCCATTATGCTACCTACTCGTTATCATACACATGATTTTCCACATGAAGGAATTACTAAAAGATCAATCATAGAAGATCACAGGATACTCATCAATCACGTCTTTATCTAGCCCAGTCATGATGGCAATGGAAATGACTAGATCTATTGATGTTGGTATTGGAGTGTTGCTGTGACTGTTTCATCCTGATTCAACACAACAGGTTGTCTGTATGGATTGACATTTATGTGTGTTCTATTCAGTTATGTTTCAAGCATGGAACAGTAGCATGTAGTAGTTATGAAGGACGTTATGTTTGAACATGGTGTGCTAGCTGCAGATGTAATCTGGGATCCAGCAATCCTACTACATTAGAGCATAACTTGTCCTTGTTTCCTGTGTCGTTACAGAGGTATTCTACCAAAGAGATACTTATTCACGTGAGTGGACGAAGCTTTCAGAACCGGATATCAATACGTGTTTCAACAGCGGCCAGTCTACACAGTGTTTATTTAAAACCTTGAACTTTTTTACAGTTAACCAGTGCTGGCCGAGTTTGTGGTCACAGCCTTACAGATCCCCTGCTTCCAGCCACATGATTGGTTTAAACAAATATGAAGCGAAGGAAGACAAACATCATCATCATCCAGATTTGAGCTCCTCTGCCTTCAGACTTTAGATTAGTAATCTAAAGTCTGGATTGTGGGGCTTTGGGCAGGTGTATTCCCTCTACATATATATCCCCCTCTTACACGCTTCAGGGTTAAGGGCTGGACTCCAGAGGGAGTTGTGGTGTATATGAAGGAAATGTAAGAGGAAACTACAATTGCTACAGCAGGGTCTCTGAGGGACTATCAGAATGGCATGCGACTGGCATGCGAACTGGCAGATGCCATGCAAAAACACAAGCACACAGACACACAGACACACAGACACACAGACACACAGACACACACACACACACACACACACACACACACACTCAACCAGGCAAGGGATACCTCTTGTCATGGTGCCTCTGTTCAACAAACAGTGGTCTGAATATATACATAAACAGAGGCTTTTGTGTCGAGCAGGCGGATGTAGTCTGTGTGTGTTCCACGTTAGCGACGGCTACGTGTGCTCTGCTTCTGTAAGTGTGTTTATGTATACGAGTACACAGGTTAAACCTTTGAGGATGTAGGGGCTGCGCCGCTGGACAATGGTGGACAGACAGCGGGTGGAGGACTATTGTTGCCAATGTTTTCTTCACTCCTACAGCGTCTCAAGAGATGTGCTCCCGCACCTCCTTCCTGAGGCCTGGCACCTCCACGGGAACATCTTAGCTTGGCTTCCTGTTATTTGTACTTCTGTACACATTTATGTACGCATGCACACGCACACACACACACACACACACACACACACACACACACACACACACACACATACACACACACACACACACACACACATATACAGACACTTAAGCACAGAAACTTACACGGACACACACGCATACTAGCACGCACGTACACACACACAACACACACAGACACACTTAAGCACAGAAACATAAACTGACACACACACACATGCACGTACACATGCATGTACACACACACACACACACACATACAGATACATACAGACACACTTTAGCACAGAAACTTAAATGGACACGCATGCGCGCACGCACGTACACATGGACATACACACAACCACAGACACACGCATGCATGCACGCACGCACACATACAGCTTGTTGCATTACACCAGAGTAAATGCAGTTCAGTGTGCATGATGCGACCAGACAGAAGTATAATTGCCATCACACATAGTTTTGCCAATGAGTTATTTTGAGCGTGAGTGTTCTGGATGCTGATTAGGGTGTGGTCTGGCCCCTGGCCTCTCTGGCCCCTGGGTCACAGCTCAGCCGTCTAGTTATGCCACTATTGCTTTGACACTTTGCTGTCTTATTATTCCTAAACCTCAAACACAGTTTCAATTACCCCTGGAGCACAGAGGCCAGCCTCTCCAACATGGAAGCATGCATGCACACACACACACAACCACACGGATGGACGCACAAACGTATGCACACACATACCCGGAATGTGCACACACACACACACTCACTCACTCACTCACTCACACAGATGGATGCACAAAAACATGCACACGCAAACAAGGAATGCGCACACACACACACACACACTCACTCACTCACTCACACAGATGGATGCACAAACACATGCACACGCAAACACGGAATGCGTACACTCACTCACTCACACACACTCACTCACACAGATGGATGCACAAACACATGCACACGCAAACACGGAATGCGTACACTCACTCACTCACTCACTCACACACTCACTCACTCACACAGATGGATGCACGCACAGTAACACGTGCACAGATGCATGTGCACACTCGTACACACACACACACACGTGCAGACACATACACGGCTGCATCCACATGCAGCGTTATCAGCTATATAACCCCCACACATAAGCAGAAGACACATTTGCATAACACTTTCAAACAAAATGTTGGTTTATCTGTCACGTCTGCCCGTCTATGGTCGAGTCGATTAATGAGAACCGCTCCAGAGACATTACTATTGCGCTAGGCATTAATTTATCAAGAGAAAAGGTGTTCAAAGAAATAAGTCCATTAACCCCAGGGGAATAATGATTGTGCCTGAGTAGAATCAGCAGAGGGACATCAGCATCAATGAGGACTAGAGAGGGTGAGGTCTGCGGCATTTCTCTGGAGAGCTAGAATGTGTCCACGCATAAACACCTGTTGAAGTATATGGCTGTGTCAATTATAATGCATGCAAATGGATAAAAGATGGAATATTAACTGCTATGGGAAAAACAGAGAGAATGCCTTATTCGATTTTTTTACTTGAATGGGTTTTGCGTAACACAAATGCTACTTTGTTTTTGCATAATGTGATGAAACTTTCTTGCCATCATTGGTAAATACAAATAACGTTTTCATCTTTAACTTCCTTTCATACCCTCCACCCCAAACCCCCACAAATAGAATAATATAATAGTAGGATAATATAATAAAACAATTGAACATAATCATTTAAAAAATGCTCTTTCTCCCAAGCCTTTCAAAAGTCACTCTACTCTCATGAATGACAGAGCAATTGTGCCCAAGCTGCTTGTTGTCCCCTGGTTTGTTAAATCTCTGTGACAGAGCATCGGGACAATGGACAGGCGTTGATGTGGGAGGACCCGAGTAGCAGACAATTATCCACAATTAATCAATCACCAGGAACAAAAAGTTAATTCAGATATTGCCCGCGACATTAGCTGTGATGCAGTGTATGCAGAGGAGACAGCCGGGTAATAATGAGTTGGAGACAGAAAATCTCTATCTTTCGCTCTCTCTCTGTCTCTTCCTCTCTGTCGCTCTCTCGCCGTGTGGGCGGAAACTAATGGAGGGGAGAGGGCTGCCCACTGCCCCAACAAGACAGCCAGCACTAGGGAATTACTCAGGACAATATCTCAGAGAACACTGTTGCACCCTGCAATCGAACCTTGCACTGACAAGAATCTCTCTAGGAAATTGTTGGTTAGGAACGACTAGTCACCGGATGCACTTGTTTCACTTCGCCATGCACAGTTTGGCATTCCGATCCACCAGAGCCAGTTTATT
Organism: Lota lota; assembly: GCA_026745465.1. Taxonomy (NCBI): domain Eukaryota; kingdom Metazoa; phylum Chordata; class Actinopteri; order Gadiformes; family Lotidae; genus Lota; species Lota lota. The sequence goes on along the minus strand of JACYXH010000429.1, from coordinate 1,885,274 downwards.
GAGCCAGAAATGTAGGGTTGCGTTTTGCTGTGAAAATGGCAGCAATATGTCACAGTGCTGTTGTTCAATCATCGTTAACAATAGCGGACCGACACGATGCTGTTCTTGGAAGATTGTTGATGCGTCTCATAAACAGACCATTCCTCAGCCGCCCTGCTAACGGACGTCCACAACATGGGAGATCCAAGCTGGGTGAAAATCAGAAAGGAAGAATCCATGGTAGCGTGTTGCACACGCTGAGATTCTAATTAAGTGGTCCAATGCACCCCTGCTGTTTGACATCAGAGTGATCTGTCACGGGTGTGCTAGAGACTGCTACGTGCAACCACGGCTTCCCCGCGTGCTACTATGTGTCTACGCGCTGCATGGTGTAAACATGTGATAAGAGGCAGATTAAGGCCAGCCGTAATTGCTAACACACTTCGTTGCTATAAACGCACATGCCAGAGTTCTAAGTTGACATATTTGCAAGCAGGCCCATGCACACACACTAATGCACATGTACAATCTCACTCCCACACACACATACACACACACACACACACACACACACACACACATACGTACACTCATGCACACGTACACTCGACCACATGTGTACACACACACACGTACACTCATGCACACGTACACTCGACCACATGTACACACACACACACACACACACACATACACACACGTACACTCATGCACACGTACACTCGACCACGTGTGTACACACACACATACACACACACACACACACACACATACACACACGTACACTCATGCACACGTACACTCGACCACATGTGTACACACACACACTCACACTCATGCACACGTACACTCGACCACATGTACACACACACACACACACACACACACACACACACACACATACACACACGTACACTCATGCACACGTACACTCGACCACGTGTGTACACACACACATACACACACACACACACACATACACACACGTACACTCATGCACACGTACACTCGACCACATGTGTACACACACACACTCACACACACACACACACACACACACACACACACACATACACACACGTACACTCATGCCCATGTACACTCGAACACATGTGTACACACACACACACACACACACACACACACACACACTAGGGTATACTCAGAGTTAATAAGATGGCCACAGGGGTCTGCGACGGCAAGGGTCGTCTTTGATTCAGAAGACAGTCTTGGCTGTTTCTATGTGTTTAACAACCCTCAGGTCACAACATCAAAATACTCATATTTTTCTTAACTCCCTTTCCCCTCTCAGAACCCACCATCACAACGCCTCCGTGAAACAGTGCATTCCACTTCAGCGCAGGACTTTTCATTTTCATTTCCTCTGATGCTCCCTAAGAAACAAGCAGAGCCACCCGAACCGTGTCCCGGGTTGTCCATACCGTCACTGTGACATCCACGGAGGACCTCCCGGTAATCCCCCGCATTACCCCGGCTCATGGCTCATCAGACCGGGCCATCTGTTTACTTGCTACTGCTCTCTTTGGGGACCAACCGGGGCTTTCCGTTGGAGATTGGTTTAGGGTGTGGGGGGTGGAGGTAGTGGGTGGGCTTGCATATAAGATGGTGCCCCCCCCCTCACACACACACACACACACACACACACACACACACACACACACGTGCACCTCTGCAAATAGACCATTCTGTTAGTGATGCCGTCTTCAATGTTTTTAGATGCAGTCATGTTCCACCTGAGAACAGAGAACTAGAAAGGCTATAAAGAAAGTAAAGATGAATGAAGCCATTAACGGAAGGCTAGCACAACACAAACAAAACGAATTGCTCAAGGGTGATGAGACTATAATAATATAAAAGAGTATGAGTAGTACATGAATATATTGGCAGACAGCCGAATATGAAAATTGAACAAAGGCTCACCTCATAATCAAAACTATTCGGGGTGATTGCTTTTTATACAGCACATTGCTTAACAAACGCCCCTGAGTAGGGCCACTGATAGGCCCACAGAGAAACTTGACATATCCCCTGGACAGTGCAGCCGATTAAAATGAATGTATGTGAATGTTCTTTGTAGATATCTTATTTATGTTTACCCGGTATAGAACCAGAATGCATGGCAAGCTCCGGATATAATATAAAATCCCTTCAGAAGTAATTAACTGATAGTGTGAGCGACAGAAGGGTCTGATAACTGGAAACGTGTTGCTGTTGTTATATTGGCTATTACAGCCAGCCTGTTGCACCTACCTATGGGCAGCGCGAGGAAGAACGGCAGCCAGCAAAGCGTAAACATGCCAACCACAATCCCCAACGTTTTGGCGGCTTTCTTCTCCCGGGAGAATTTAAGAAGTTTCAGAGTCAGGGAACTTCGCGCTTGATTCGCGCGGCCTTTCCCCGCGCCGCTGCAGCTCTGGTCGTCGTGCACCTGAGATCCCTTGTGGATCCTGAGCGTCAACTCGCCCGAGTTCATCCTCTCTCGCAACACACCTGCCTCGAGATTCTTAGTGGTCCGCTTGGCGACGATGTAGACCCGGCAGTACATGGCCAGTATAACAACCAGCGGGATGTAGAAGGAGCCAAGGGAGGAGAAGAGTGCGTAAAACGGCTCCTCTGTGATGGGGCACACCGTGTCGTCCGGCGACGGTGGCTGCTTCCACCCAAGCAGAGGTCCGATGGAGATAACGATGGACAGCACCCACACGCCGAGCATAGCCAACAGGGCCCTCTTCTCGGTCACTATTCCTGGGTATTGCAGCGGGTGGCTCACTCCAATGAAGCGGTCGATGGATATTACGCACAGGCTCATAATGGACGCGGTGCAGCACAGCACGTCCAACGCAGCCCAGATGTCACAGAAGATCCTGCCGAACACCCAGTAGTCCAGAATCTCGAGCGTGGCAGACACGGGGAGCACCATGGTGCCGAGGAGCAGGTCGGCGATGGCCAGGTTGATGATGAAGTAGTTCGTCGGGGTCCGCAGGTGCCTGTTGCACACCACCGCCAGGATGACCAGAATATTGCCCACGATGGCAAACACGATAAAAGCGCCCAGAACCATAGCGAGTGGTATGGCTCTTGTGAGGTCCACTTCGCTGAGCTCCGTCTGGTTGCCCGTGGAGTTGCTGGAAAAGTTGACAGCCGGAGACGACGTAATTGCCCCGGAGTCGATTTTCGAAGAGCCATGATCCCACACGCGTGTGACATTGTCGAAGCTCTGATTCATTTTGAATGGAGCGGTCCTCCATAGCAGGCTTCAGATCACTTGTGGATTGAATACACCGAACAGCCCGACATGATGCGTCTGCACATGGCACCCGACAGCAGTGTGCATGGTAGACAAGTGTCTTCACACAAGTGGTCCAACGGTTACGCTCAGTCTTTCGTGCGCACAATCCCAAAACGAACTAAACAACACGACTGCACGACTCTGGCTTGTGCAGTTCATGCAGTCTTCACTCCGTCACTACCACTCTCTCACCAAAACTAAGACTTTAGATTATTGTGTGGAAATTTTGACCTCATCTCACATAGTCTACTTCACGACTCAAGCGACTTAAAAAAATCGAATCATTCAGAGAAAATATACACAAACATACGTCTAATGTTATGTAATATCCTACGTAAATTTCGGAACGTATCAACAACGGCAGCACAAAAAGCGCATAAATAGAGGTTCCTCGTTTGCCTTTACGCGCACGCATTCTTTGAGTCTCCCAGACTTCTGCGTGAGCTTCATGAAAGAAGCGTCTCTATGTCTTGGCTCTGTATGTTGTGCGTAACGTGGGAAAGGTTCCTCAGAAGGGTATCTGAGCCAATTGCAAGAAGGCCATTGTGCTTCATTCACATTTGCCCCAGCTATATTTTACATCTCTATTTTGACAATAGCCACTTAGAGTAAAGTTTTGTTTGCACTTTTAGTGACGACAATACAAACACAACGGCCATGATCACAATATAGCCTAAAAATAGTGTATTGTTATCGAGCCACGAGCCATGAAACGAGCCATAAATGTCAAACAATAAACTATTTTCCCCTTCCCACACAATCCCAAACAAAATAATTATAATCATAATAATAATTATAAGTATAAGTATAATTTACTAATACATATTATACCTTTATATATATATATATATATAAAAAATCAATTGCAAAGGTATTTCTTCACTTATTTCACTTTGGGGCTTCCATAAAGTGCAAACTAAGCAGTCACTGTGTCACTCTAAATGCTCTTTGGAACTTCCATGCTCTCTCTTTCCAGAACATCCCCGGTGAATACCAATTACATGCCCCCCAGTGCCCACTTTCAACTGGTTCAACAGTCCCGCTCAAGTCAAATTTAGAGCATTGGTAAATCATCCGGTTTGAGTGATGGTTTCATGAAGCACACTATATTTCCACTTCCGTACTCCATGCATTTACCATCCCCTCATCTAAACAGATTTTACAGATTTTGGAGAATGTGCGAGTACTTTCAAGAGGAGGGAACTGTTCAGAGGGGGAGGGGGTGAGCCATACACTTTGAGTTCAGAAGGGCTTTTTATCAAGTGCAGCTATTTCAACTATTTCTAGTTCAGCTATTTGCATATAGCTGAAAACGTTGAACATTATAGCTGCAAATTTCAGATGAGTTTCCTTTTATTGGATACTCATGTCACAGCAAGACCCTGCAGCAATGCAGACAGGCCATACATTCCTTTCAATGTTTGTCTTCTAAAGCCGAACACCCTGGAGAACTGTTTACAAGGGATTTTAAAAAGAGGTTACATTCTATTTTTAACTGCTTTTTAATCGTGCCTGTTCTGGTAACTAACCTGCATAGTGACACTGCAGATGAATTTAAAAGTTACACCTTACCATCAAACATCAGGTTTCCAATGCATTAGAAAGTTTGCCATACAGGTGTACCATTTGCACGTAAGTATGAAGTCGTTGGAGGCTGAAGACTGAAGAAAAGAATGTATATATAAACAAGCGTAAAATGTAGTACGCATTTAAACCAATGGATGACAGGAGGACATGTCATGCAGCTGTGGAGGTATTTGCAGGCCTGCAACTGGCAGATGGTGATGGCCGCTGACAGTATCCATCGTACCGTTGACCTTTCTGCTGGCCCCTTTTCACAGTGACCCAGAGGCTCATCTGGCTTGGACTGAACTGGTCTATCCATAACCATTTAAGGTACTTAAAAACAAAAATAAATCAAAAAAATATATTTATTCAACAATGGCGAGATTTCTTTCTGAGTACCATTTATGGTTAAAGGAACACACTGATCTGAAGATCAAGACCTTATCTATCCATTCATCTATTTATCTATCCATCTATTTATCTATCATCGTTCTTTTATCTATCTTCTAATATCCTTCTTTCTCTTATCTATCATCTATTATCCTTCTTTCTCTTATATCTATCATAAATCTAGGTGTCTAAACTATCACAATAAATAGCCATTTGTCACACAGATTTGTGTTCTCCAAGATATAAGGGCATGTTAAATAAAAGAAAACCTAAAAATGTTTGCGGAAGCACTGCATATATCCATATAAGGAGGTCTAAGGAGGTCAATGCTAAACGTGTGCATGGAATGCTTTAACCTGCACTCTGTGGTGTGACGTGTAAATCCCCAGAACAAAAGAACATAAGAGATTAACTAGATTGGCTGGTGATGCCTTCTGTTTAAGTCTTCCTCCTCCCTCACTGAGTGACAGAGTGAGTTATATATATATATATATATGCATATATATTCCATAGCTGTCTTGGCTTAATCAGCCGCAATATGCAAACTGCCCTTCTGGCAGACAGCCCACTCCATCACACTGAACTGGTCTGATGACCCTGACACAACAAGTGCAGGAGGGGTAATTTAGTGTAAGTTCGGTGGGGAATGTCTATGGACATTGTTGCCGTTCCCTAACACAGATGCACTGTTCATATGTCTGTTGATGCAGCTACCCTGCGGCTGATTAATGGCACATGGAAACGCCTATAGCAAATATAATGCGACGAGCTCTACCACAACAGGATCTTATTTCTACGGTTGAACATCTGTGCACACACTGCAATGTTGGCTATTAAATGCCATTAGTCTTCCTATTGGATATTGCACGCAGTGTGGATTTATTTGATGTTATTTTGTCTGTTACATTAAGAGTAACCAAGGCCATGCTGTCGAAATCATATCAATGGAATGGCTTTGGATTCTGTTTTCGAGAAAAAGTGATTATGTGTATTTTTCAATAACAGTTTCATGTTTCTCCCTGGTGGATAAGTCGTTAGTAGTTTGAATGACACCTGATTTAAAGAAGTATTTTCCACATTAGAGAGACAAAAAAGTCCTTTCGTTCCTCATGCTCTTGCCAGACGGAGAGTGGCTGAGCTCCAGGCCCTGTGAGGGTTAATCTTCTGCAGAGGAGTCGTTTCCATTTCAATCTTTTCACCATTTCATCATTCACTCAACGACCAAGTCATTTTATTTTTCCCTTTTTCCATTTCTAGTCTGCATGATTTCCCCCTCAGCTGGAAGTCACTTAGGAGTGTGCTCAATGATTAAATGTAAATGCATACGTCCATTAGTTGTATTTTCTTTAATATATCAAAGTAAGATTGCACAAAGACTTTAGGCCGTACATTAGTGGGTTATTAGTTTGTAACGAGTTTACTTAATGCTTTCATAAATGATTCAGCCTTATCATAGTACTCAGTTCCCCTTACTATTACTGGAATTAAATACCTTAATTACACTCATAAAACTAAACACATAATCCCTCTTACCTGATATCTATCTATTTGATCAGTGACTGTGTTTTCCTCCGCTCTGTTTCGGCTGTTACCTAATGACTCTGAGATTTGCTGCGTTTGGACGCGTGCCCTGGACCAGCTCAACGTGGACAACATGTTGCATGTTGGGCCGCAGGCTGACAAGCGGCGGGGCTAGCGATTGTTTTGTCTGTTGCTAAAATGGATTGGCTCCACAAAGAGCCAGACGGCTAGCTTAGCTCTCAGCTCTCGAAGGCCCTTTTCATTTTTCATTTCCTTTTCTGCTTCTTAGAGTCTGTTCTTTTTGTCTCTTTCCTTCTCTTTCTTTCTAGATCTCTCTTTTTCTTTCTCGTTCTCTCTCTCTCTCTCTCTCTCTCTCTCTCTCTCTCTCTCTCTCTCTCTCTCTCTCTCTCTCTCTCTGTATTTTTCACTGTCTGTCCACCACCCTGGCCAACATATAAGTTAAGAGTAAGAGCCCATATATATAGAAAATATATGTATGTAATATAAATAGCCAGTGAGGGCATTTATTGCCACACACTATTTCGTTACCTGCTGGAAAAACCAGTTGGCAAAGATACCGTCTCTTCCCTTCTTCGGATGAAAATATGCACTTTTCCAAAGCACCGTTTATCCTCCGATGAGGGGAATCGGAAGCAGTGATGGAGTTGGAGGTACATTTCAATTTGACAACACCTTTTGTTATATTCTCCAAAGGGAATATAACGCCCATCATGGGGGAATCGATGAGACACATGGGGGATGGTTTGCCAGGTAAAGGGTCGGGCCAGGGCAATGGCCTTTCTCTGGAGGGCTTGATGGAGCACGTTGGGGTCCTGCCCAGGGAATCTCCATCACTCTGGCCTATCATGACTGGCCCTAGTGTGCAAGTGGCCGGGCCGACGCCCAGCCCCGACATATTCAGGGCTGCTGAGTGGACACTTTGCGGTTGAGTCCACTGCAGGCATTAGATGATTGCCTCTTGCCTCTGTGGTATTGTGGCCAGGAAGGGACTTGTTAAGTCTTCAGCCCCTATGGGATCCAGGACATTTATCACTTCTGGAATGTTTCCCTTCTTCTCTTTGTTTGTTTGTTTTTTCCTCATTCGTTTTTTGCTTTCTTCTTTTTTGTTTGTTTGTTTGTTCTTTGTTTGTTAGTTAGTTAGTTAGTTAGTTTGTTTCCTCTTTCTTTCTCTCTTAAATGGCCAATGCACATGTCGAAAAACATTTCCAAAATCAAGCTGCTTCTTTTTATCTGACGTGTCCCCAGATAAGAAAGTAGCGGTCAATAATGGCTGTGTATGTACAGATTCTTTGTGTGTGTGTGTGCACGGCGTGCACATGCATGTGCGTGTGTCATGGCTGTAACACGTTGAATGGACAAACCAGAGATGACACAGATGGGAACAGATGGGAGAGATTGTAATATCCTCCACTATTTGGTGTTTTGTGAATAAGTGTTCTGTGGTTTCAGGATTCATTCAAGCGTGCAACTTTCAGTCCAGTATAATGTGAAAACTGTATGTTAAGTTATGGTGCTTATGCAATGCCTGTGTCGCAGTCCATCAGGGAAATTGGTCTCTTGGACAGTGGACACTGGGATATAAATTGTCAGTGTGGTTGGCAGTATACTGTAGATCCTCAAGATGAAGTACCTCTACTTATAATTTTACAAATGACGTCACTGTTACAATGCATTTGGAACAGGGCCATCCCTTTAAGATGAAATTGAATATCTTTCGGTAACAGATTTTGAGTTAAAATCGTAATCATGCATTTATAATGGGCCCCCGGAGACTACAGTTTGCTGTTATGTTCGTGAAGAGGAGGTGGTGTGAATTACATTTGAGATAAATGGCTGTTGAACTAAAGGGAAAACTTTCTGGCTACAAAACGTAAACGTTGGAGAAAATATGTGTTGCTATTCTTCACCCAGCATCTTCGACCAGTCTCCCTGCTGTGCTGCACAGAGAATAATAATACGGAATCTGCATAAATATTCACAAACAGGTCATTATTTAACTGCTTGAAAACGACCAAGTTGTTTAGTGTTTGTACTTGCTGAAAGTATAGGTATTAATAAAAAATAAAGATATTATTATCGAATACATATTATTATTATTTATTTATGAGAGTTATTATAAGTTTGACTTGTGCAGCGCATCTATGTGGTCATAGGTATAAGCTTTGTAATACACTAAACCCACAAAATGCATGATATTCGGGGGACGTGGGTCTTTGATGTTCAATTGATAATGTTGCGTGATATTGTTTGATAAAGTGCTTTCCTGTGGCTTGAACTAATCTGTAATGATATTGAATGATGCCAATCTATGTTAAATCTCTGTATTTACAGTAAACATTACAGATCAGGTGCTTTTTTCCTAACAATCAGATTGACTGAGCTTCATCTCCAGGTGCATTTAGCATTGGCAGCTTCACAAAAAAAGTGAAAGCCCAAAAAAGGTAAAAGCCTATAAAAAGCGTGTGCCCGTTTCCCTTCCAAAGCTCAACAGACCACAAAGCAGAGACAGGTGAAACGATGCCGGTCGTCTAAATCAAAGCTAGTTGCGTTGGGAAGAAGCGAAAGGTTAGCTCCCCTGCGCCAATGGCTCCAAGTTTCTCAGGAAGTTCCTTTCGGAAATCAGTTAATATAAACTTTGGCCCCTGGCTCCGTGAAGTATGAGGTAAACCGCGGCAGGCTGGCATAGAGCGGACTGGGCTGGAGTAAAAAGGTTGAAGCGGATCAGCTTTGAGTATAAACACCACGTGATTTGTGTGTTCCGATGTCACATGAGAGAGCGAAAGACAGAGCTCCGTCATGACAAGAGACATCTGTGTTCCTATGGCATACCAGATACCCCCCCCCCCCCCCAGATACTTACACAACATCTTGCATTTTTCTTCTCAATTTATTTATTTTGATCCACAGGGCACCATCCATTAATGTATGACTTATCTCTAGGAAATATGATGCATATGTATTGCAATGGGAAGGGAACACTCTTCCCATTCCCGTTTTTCTCAGAGCTAGTCATCTCTGATGTCAGACTTTTTGACATTGGGGAACGTTTGAAAGCAGCATGATATCTTTTTCCAGGACCTTTGCATCTTTTACATCTGATTCATCAGGCCCTTCCTCCCAGTACAAACAAACAGGGCAATCCCATTATCTGTAAAACGGCACGTAGTATGTGTCAGTGCCCAGCAGTTCCCCAATATGTATCGACAGCAGCAAGGAAATCTGATTCAGCCCGTTATATCCTGATAAGGAATTCTCCACCCAACTTTATAAATTGTCTCACTGAAGCAAAATACATGCAGCCTGGATGGATTATCCATGCTAGGCATGGAAAGGCATGTGCAATAAAATGCAAATTAATCCCTCACGATTTTCTCCATGCAGCGTTCTGGCACGGCACTTCAATGAAGATGCATCATACAAGGAGTGGTGAACGAGACTCTTCTGGTCCGACTGTTAGGTAGAATCCATATTCACTGAAAGGGTATCTGACTCAAAAGTGTGTGCGTTTGCCTAAGTGCGTGTGTGCGTTCGTGCGGACCATAGGGCTTGTTCATCTCGATGTCACATTGCAATGACCGCCTCTATTTTGGAAGAATAGGAGCATTGGAATGTTAGTTATTATTTAAGTACTCATGATTGTTGGTTATTGTTTAGTGGTTTATCATGAAATTGTTTGTCATTTCACGGTTACGTTATATTTCAGAGAGTCAACTCTCTTGACTCCTCTTAACATGGTGGAATATTGCAAATATAAATCACATGATTCATTTTGATGGACAAGCCATATTGGTGGGAAGGGAAATGCGTTCCACCCACGAATCTCCTCCTTAAGGTAGGGGTTTGTATTTATGGGTTGTATTTTCTTAGCTGTCGGCCCTTTATAAAGCTTCTGCCACCGGAAGTGTGTGTCTTTCCTGAAGATTTGATAATGAAGGTGCAGGTTCAAGCTGATCTTACTGAGATTTTGTCATAGTTCACCCTATATTTGGGGTTCATCTTGGATTTATGAAGACTTGTGACTCATTTGGGATTCTGTGAGAAAATCTTTGTTATTGTTCATAAACAATTGGATTTTGATGAAATGCTGCGGGCGCTGCAGTCCAAGGAGGTGATGTGCACAGAAAATACCAGCATGATACAGGTCACTTCATGCACACATAAACACACACACAGACACAAACACACATGCATACACACACAGACACACACCCACACATACACACAAACACACACACACACTGTGACCACAATGAATAGAGGGACGTTTATCGTATGCTGTTATTCAATTTAATGCTTTGGATTATCTCTCAAACACAGACGCTGGAAAGAGCATTATTTTTTCGGCAGGACTTTACAAGACACACCTGTGGAAACTACATAAGCAGCATATATCTAGTTTTAGACAAAGGAAACAAGCCCGTTTATCTCTGGTGGTGATAGCCAGGCCCCTACAGCCTGGCTCTACGGTTGGCCCTGGTTAGTTCCGGTCTGGCCAATCACAAACTGGGCCCATCCTGGATTTGCATATTACCTTAAATTCTGCCAGATATGCAAACAACTCACATCGCATGTGGAGAACATTTCAGAATTGAATTTGAGATAATTTGATTGGTCTACAAATCACCTAATGGTCTTGCTCCTGACTACACATCTGACGAGGTTTTAAGATATGTACCCACGCGACCTCTCAGGTCCTCTGTTAGCTGTCTCTGTTGTTCCAAGGGTCCGCTCTAAGACCCATGGCGAGGCCGCTTTTAGCTCCTATGGCCCCAGCCTGTGTAACGGCCTACCACAGCACCTGAGGGTGGCAGAGAGAGTGGATGTCTTTAAAGACATTTTTGTGTTTAGCACTTGAAGATGCATTTGATGTGTGACTTGTGCTGTATAAATAAAGTTTGATTTGATTGATTATAAGTATATTTTCATTTGTGCTTTGTGTGATGATGATGAACTACTTGTTGTTAGTTTAAACAAACAAGTAATTTAAACAAATGCACATTGTAACACTAACTGACGTGTTTTAGTACGCTAACGGAAGGGATGGTGTGTTTGCCTTTTAGGTTTTCCACTGGTTCACAATCTGGAAAAACAAAAAATGAACTGCAAAACACAACGACCAAAGGTTTATTTACAGTTCTCATCTTCATGAACCGTTTATTGATTGTGTCTTTATTGGCATCTTCACCTCCACCCCTTCCATCTACTGCATGAACCTTTGGTCCCTTAAGGTATTGAAACCTTCCCTCACAAGCCATCATGGCCATTCAATACAAATCATTCAAACGTGTGATAGCCATGGTTGTAACACATTTGGATATATATCTCGCTATATATATATATATATATATATATATATATATATAGTATATAGTATATATATATACAAATCATTTTGGATCTATTTCTCCGTGGTAAAATACGTGCCCGTCCAAAACGCCACATGGTTGCCCCCTGACCCAGACAGCTGGAGCGGTGCCTGGTTCTCCTCCTGTTTTCAGCCTAACGCCTTCAAATCTGAGGTCTGAGAATGCTGTTGGAGGGGAGAGGACGTTAAAGAGACACAGAGGAGGGGAACCAGCACACAAATGAAAATAAACCCAGCGCAGACATTTGTAAATAAATCCCAAAATAAAAGCCAAACAGATAGCTCTATTGACGTGGTCCTCCACCAAAGAGCGAGATATTTTCATCATCCTGAGAATTGTGGATGACCATGAGATCGGACCACAGAAAGACTATATAGAGTATTTCTCCTGTCTCTTGTATATTTATATATAGATACATGGAAAAGAGATGGATGAGGATGACTTGCATGTTCTTAACTGAGGACACACTTGTGGAACATGAAGGTAATCAATTACAGGTCCTGAAGCACTGTTTGTGTTGTGTTTGCTTCATGACATTGGGCCGTTGTGACCGTGAGCTTGAGGAATAGTTCATGGAGTGTAACGCAACAATGCTCTGCTAGTATGAACATAAATCCTGCACCTAAATCGTGTGCGTGTGTGCATTCAAGACACCTGCCGTGCTTCTGCTAATACACACATAAAACCTTAACTTTGACTTTAAGCTCCACGGCTCTAATAACACAAGGTATAGATACAGTATATATAGAGAGATAAATGCACATGCAAGTGTGAGTGTGTGTGTGTGTGTGTGTGTGTGTGTGTGTGTGTGTTGGCGCACGCCTGTCTGTGTATGTGTTTGTGTGTGTGTGTGTGGGGAATGAATATGGATCATGAAGTGCTGTCTAGTCTGTCATATTTTAAGAGCAGCAATACGTTTAAGTAAGCCTCTCAGTGGGCATTAGTCAACTTGCTTCTGCTTTTCTTCCATGTGTATAAACTAGGAGACATCTGTGTGCGATCACATGGCATACTGCTGCGGTCTGGGAAGAACCACACTTTTCCGAACCACTGGCTGTGTTTAAAGAGTAGAAGTTGCTTGAGAAAGAAATGCAGACAGATATGATGTCATAACCGTATGACTGTTCCTGAAAAGATATTACTCTTTGTTTTGGTTCTATTGATTTACATAAATGCTGCTGTGCCCTTTCTGCACCTCAGTGTACGAGGTCCAGACGAATAATGGGTCCGAATAATTAGACTCCTCAGATGAGAACATTTGGAATTTATTTCTTTTTCATTTCTGCTCCCCCTCTCTCTCGTTCTCTCGCTCTCGTTATCCCTCATCAGTCTACCACCTATCTTTATAGCCTCTCTCTATCCCACACACTACCACCTCTCTCTACCCCTCCTTCTCCCTCTGTCTCTTTCTCATCTGTTAAATGACTCACCTTCACCCACCTCCTCTCTCTGTCTCTCCATATCTCTCCTTCACTCTCTCTCTCTCTCTCTCTCTCTCTCTCTCTCTTACTCAACCTCTATCTCTCTCCTTTACTCTCTCTCTCTGTTGTTCTCTCTTCCTCTCCCTCTCTGTGACTCTAACTCCCTCTCTCTGTCTCTTACTCTCTCTCTTTGTTATTGTCTCTCTTACTCTCTCTTCTTTCTCTCTCACCCTCTCTCACTGTGACTCTAACTCCCTCTCTCTGTCAATTACTCTCTCTCTTTGTTATTGTCTCTCTTACTCTCTCTTCTTTCTCTCTCACCCTCTCTCTCTCTCCTTTACTCTCTTTCTCCCCCCCCCCCCCCCCCCCCTGTGTGGGAGGTGTGCATGCTTATGAGGCTGGTTGATTTGCGTTAATTAGAATAGAATGGTACCATTCAATTTGAGCCCAGGTAATGGTTGAGTGCTCTGGGTGACAGTGGTCTGGATCCCTCATTTCAAGGAACATTGGTTTCCAGAGAGCCCACACTTTGAGGTTGAATACAAATACATTCATTCTCATTAATAACGAATTCAATGAGAAAAATCATGAACTATATATATATATATATATATATATATATATATATATATATATATATATATATATATATATATATATATATATATTTCACTGTATTTAATAAAAGGTCTGGAAACAGGAAATCTAAGTGGGGTGGGTGATGTTGGGGTTAGTAAATTATTTAGTGGTAAACCCTGTAGCCAATGTATTGGATGTCTGGAACAACAGAGGATTGCTTCAGGCCATCCAGCAGTACTTTCTGGGTGCTTTCGTAAACTTGGCTCCAGTATTGATTGCATGCTTTCATTGTTTCCAAAGTTGCTTTTAATAAAAAACGTGTGTCTGACAACTAAATAAATAAATAAATACATAAATAAGTGTATTCATGCGTAATAATTGTTTGGAATCATAATGACACACTGGGGCCAAAACGTTATGAGGATTTGGCGACAAATAATTATGACCACAATAAGCAGAGTGATAATATTTAGTCACTCAAGTAGGTTCGCATTCAAAAGCATTTAATGTAAGTAATAATAATTTGCCAATGTATATCTGCATTCTGTCTTCCTTCGTGGTTTTAGACTATTATACTGTCATCAGGGTTTCTGCTGAGCATGTGCCCCAGACAGCAGGGCGCTGTGGAGGCCAATGTTGGGTTGAGTGTGGTTAGGTTCCACCAGCTACATGGCGACGTTCAACTATACAACCTCTAGTCTAGAATCATCCACTTTAATATAAAGTGGATGATTCTAGACTCTGTAAGTATATGATTCATATGCGCTTCAACATTGCCAATAGATGCTGATACTAAACCGGCGTATCTGAATAATGCCCCCCAAACTGTGGTGATCCAGGCTTTTTCAGCAGCTGTCAGAGCCCACGGTAACTGCAGACCCAGGGCATCATGGGTAGCTATGTACCTGAACCCGACCCGTGACCTTATCCCGGGATGTTATCCGTTACGGCCAGCTGTCTACCTTTCCCCTTCTCCACAAGGTCTGCTTAATGTTTACCTACCGGATCATTATTTCACTATCATCAGCCTGTGTCTGTGATCCAAATCCCGAGAGAATGCGTTTCGTGACTTATCTGATGGCCCAGCTCAACTTATTGGATCAGCACACACATTTCTTGCTTGCAGGATATTGGATAGTATATTATTCAAGCCCGGAGATTTAACGTATTGAAAATAACATTATTCATATATTTTGTCAACTTTGAAAACCACATGGTAGTAATCAATTGACACCCGTTCAAATCTATTGGGACCTGTTTTTTGTCACCTATTGTCACCCGTTCCATACCTATTAATCTCGGACCCAGCAGTCCTACTATGTTTTGGCAGAACCTCTGGGGGGAGACGGCACAGAGCCTGGGCCGGAAACCAAAACTTCCTGTTTGGGTACATAGATATTCTTCCGAAGAAAACTCATTTGCGCGAGTGGATGAAGCTTTCAATAAGTGTATTTATACAGTGGCCAAATACACCTATTTTATTTGAAGATTTTATAAACACTATCAGACCTGATATATTAATCTAAATCTTAATGAACATTGTTTTTGCATGCTTACAAAAAATTCAAAATTCAGATGGTTTTCATTTGTTTGTACTGAAAACCCAAACCATAAAAATACCTGCTTCACTCTTTTCTGTCGCACTATAATACCTGTCATCTTTTGGAATTGGTTATATGTTCAAGATCCACTGTGCTGATTGGTTGCTGAATAGAGGCAGAATAGAGGCAGTTATTTCAACTTTCACTGTGAAGAGCAATAATGGGATTCAGAGAGCGTTATTTTAGTTTTGACCTTGAGGTGGGAAAATGCAAATACTTGTAAATGTGACATACAGAATGACACATTTTACCATTTATTATCAGATGCAACAACTACTACTGTTCTGGAGTACCTCCATATGAGGGAACTTTATACATTTAACTCCACCACATTCCAAAGCAAATATTTATAGTTTGTTGCTTTGGACGATAAGAGAGAAACAACTAGAGTAAACCGAATCATTAGCATGTTTTACCTTTGCCAACTGGTTTCATCACATCAATGATTATGATGATGAACACATATCCTACTGTTAATACTTAAGTACAGTTGATATAGTAGAAATAAAGTACTTGGAAAATACTTTTACTTTAATACTTTTTGTTTTTACTTTTACTTACTTGAATCTGATTTCAGATCTTTACTTGGAAGGGATTTCAAAATTTCCTTGAGATTGGGATTGGAGTTACCCCAAGACAGCCCTTTTGACAAGACAGCCCCTTTAAGCCCCCTCCGTTTAACACTGAGATCAACATTTGGAAGTCAATCCAAAGACTAACTGGTTTTTGGTGGATATCTTGAGAGAAACTGTCTCTCTCCACTGTGGAAGACTCTGGAAACAGTCTTTTTGTTACACAATGTCCTGCACATGAAAGCATCTCTGAAGTCAAAGAAGAGTTATGACGGAACATAATATCCATTCATGAGCACAAAGAGCACATCTTTTTTGGGGATTGCTTGAAGGGGCACAATAGGACAGATGGACTGTCCTGTCTGCCTGACATGGTCATGATGGTCCATAAGTTTACATGACCAGAGGGGGTCTATGTCCGTGACATGGCCTTCTTCACACGACCAGAGGGGGTCTATGTCCGTGACATGGCCTTCTTCACACGACCAGAGGGGGTCTATGTCCGTGACATGGCCTTCTTCACATGAGCATGCTTAGCAGTGTCCGCTGTATTGAAGTAAACATGGTTCTCGCTGTCTCAGTACTGAAGTGTTTGCAGTGCTCCACAGTGCCACTCACAGCATGGGGTCAAAGGGCAAAAATGCTGCTTGTTTGGCAGCCAGTGGATGTTCACATCAAATATATAAACCGCTATACGTTGATGGATAAGTTCAATTCAAAGCTAATTTGGCAAATGAGATGCAATTTGTTTTTTATTTATGTTCTATTTATTAATTTATTACGGCACTTAAATCAACTATATTTAGTATGTTCTGTCTCGGGATGAAGATGCTTCTCACTGATTATTGCCCGTGGGAGACTGCAAGGGAGACAGTAAATACTTCCACAAAGTTTAGTTTGTGAATTTATATTAGACCCAGCATTCCGATACAGTAACAAATCTTAAGACTAACTCTCTTGCATCTTTTGCCAAAGCATTTAGCTAAGTGGATCTTTTGCTAATGTGTTTTTTCCCCTCTTCCTTGTGCCACTTCCAGCTATACCGATCACACATTGTATTCTAATTTCCATGGTCACAGCAGCACATTAACAATCATTAATATGGTGTTTCCTTTCAATGGACCTGTACATCGCCTTCAGACATTTCTGAATGAAAACGTTAAAGCTAGCAGTTTTCAAAGTATTAAACTCTACTCTTTTATTTAGTAGGGGGAAGCGGAACCATTTTAAATTGAGCCGTGTTAATTGCTCTAAATGTGTTTTGGAGACAAAAAACACATGCCTTGTTTCTGAGAGGCGCTTGTGGGTTCTTCCCTCACTTATTTGTAGCTTTAGAATACCCTAGACACCATCCACTTAAACAAATAAGTTTACTCTGCTGCTGTATCATGATGTAGTCATGTCTTGTACCAGAAAAGGAGGAAATAGGAGCTTTAAAAGTGCTACGTGCATATGCAACATCTGGTGCTCAACCTCTCTAGAGATGCTTAAATTTAGAATGTGTCCTCTAAATATTGAGGCAGGAATGCATCGATGGGTTGGCTATAAGTGAACTGTTATTTTCCGTTGGTTGTCTCAATCAATTTGTGTCCAAGAGCAACTCTGGGACTTTATTACCATATCGGTACTTCTTTGTGTAAAAAAAAAGAAGGTGAAATTACTTAATAATAAGTTAAACACAATCTGAATCACAATGTGATTTATTGCCAATTTGGAATACAGAACCCATACAGGGGATTTGTTTTTGTATGTTGTTGCAAGGAGGTCAAACAAAATACAGAAAATACTACACTATCAGCAGAAATCGAGAATTGAGAGATCATAGTAGTAAAATGGAAATATCTTAGTTTATCATCTATGTGAACAGGCGGTTATTAAATACATGGCTTGAATATTTATTTTCTAGTTTCTGTTCAAGACGCTTGCTAGAAAGCTATCATTGTGGAGTGTAGAGGCGATCGATAATAGATAGATACATACAACTTTAAGTATTATCTGAATGAAGAGCATGCCATCTGCTTTACTTTACCAATTAAATGCGCACAGAAATCCACTGATATTGAATGAATGTAAAGCAACAGTACACAGTTTTACTAGACTCAGCTCTGCATGTTTGTATAATTGCATGCATGAATCCATTTTATTAGGTTAGAATAGAGACTTGATACAGATATACAGTATGTCCACCTTTATATGCTTGTCTGCATTAGTGGTGGGAGGGTTCACATTACGCCACTCATCTCTATACTATTATATTAACTATACTTTTTGCTTAAAAGGCTAGTGGTTGGGCACTCTATGGCAGTAATAAGGTCTAAATATTGTCCTATTTAGCCACCCTATTATATATGTGTTGATAGGGTTGTTTAAATGTGTAGATTAATAATCATAATAATAATGTATTTATTAATATGCTCCTATTACCCCTGGCACCATGACAACATTACAGGAGTAATTTTGATACATTAGGTAGTAAAGGAGCGATCAAAGTTTTGTGCCAGAAGGACTTTCTTACTAAAATGGCTTAATTATTCTGCCCGTTCAGGGGACAGACAAAAGAGAGCATTTGTAATGGATCATTGAGGCGGCATTCAGCCAAGGCTCATTGTTCGGATGAGAGGTGGGTGAGACATGGCCCTCTGAGTCTATAGGATCACAGTCAAGGCTGCAGTGTACAATGTGCTTGCCATGCCACATGCATGCACATCTCCTGATGCAAGCTTATTGTGAAGAGATGCATTAATTGTAATGGGCATGGGGTAGCATAGTGGGTACAAATAAAGTATACGCTGTGGAATATGAACAACAGTGGGTTCTTTAAATAAAAAACAAGACTCAAACAAGAACAAGACATGCAGATGCAGACACACACACACATGCACACACACACACACACACACAATAGAGAGCGAATCATAATCAAATGTATGATATAATAAGATTTCTTATCATGTAAGATCCCACACTTGTAAACCTATTTAGATAATGCCAAGTGGATACTCAGGCAAAACAGTCGATATTCATGTTGAGCTATTCTCATCCTAGGGTGGGTTAAGGACAATATAAACCTATTTCAGCAAAGATAGAATGTGCTGAGCAAGATCACTATAGACTAATGCAGTCCATTAGTGGCAAAAGTTCTGTTTTAAATGATCACCCCCACCATCAACTTTTATTTACTTATTTAATCGTTACTTTTAATTTACGCATACAGACGCACGCACACACACACACACACACACACGCACATGCACACACACACAGTCCCACACACAATGGCCGTCTAGGAGAGTAGGATGCTGCTGTCTTTAGTCAGTTTTAATTACTGTTATTAGAGGCCACAGCAGAGACAACTCGTGTTATTTTTTCTTTTATATATATATTTTTTACAAACTCCATGTAAAACTTGCAGGCCTGCATGCTTACATACACCACTCATATGGTCACAAATGCAAAACATCTGCAATGCATGTGACCATCTGGACATGTATTTGCATGTCCACATGCCTCCCCTTTTGAGATGAAAGCTCTGGTATGTTGTAAAAACACATACTTGTACGACATATGCCATTGCATGTCGCCTGGGTGTTACCGGTGTTACACAGTAAGACACTATCAACGCATTGTAGCAACATCCAAGCTACACGCCACCTAGGTGGCTGCCATACTCCACCTAGGTGACTTTTCTTGCGCTCCTCCAAACGAAGGACACAGGGTGGTGATGTTAAACCGGTTTATTGCCAAAGTTGAGTATGATGACACAAACTCGATGATGGGTCTGACACCAGGTCTCGGTGCTGGGGCAGACCCCAGGTCTCGATGCTGGGGCAGACACCAGGTCTTGGTGCTGGGGCAGACACCAGGTCTCGGTGCTGGGGCAGACACCAGGTCTCGGTGCTGGGGCAGACACCAGGTCTCGGTGCTTGGGCAGACACCAGGTCTTCATGCTGGGGATAAAGGGTCTTGCCTCCCAAAAGTTGAGTTTTATTGGGTGAAAATGTAAACAAGACAAATAACACATCTTTGTTTGCCTTCCATTTGTATTGTTTTTCTATAAAATTGTAGGGTTGTCTTGTGTCTTTCCGTTTCCAGTTTTTGTTTTTTCTAAAGGTCAGTTTCAGTTTTTATTTCAGATGACAGATTGCTTTTTCTATATGTTTTTGTTTATTTCAGTTTCAGTTTCAATCAACTACAACCACAATGCTGTTTATACAGTTCACTGGGTGCTTACACTGACCTTCCACTGTGTACGGAAATGTGTCATCCAAATAAAGTTGTACAAGACTTGTCGGGGCCTACAAGGCCACACTCGTGTACGGCACGTGCCATAATGACATCAAACAATTCGGGTTCAAAATCCCGTCTGATAAGAACCTTGGCTTGTTTGGTTTGCAGCCTTTTTTTCAGATTTGCAATGCAATTTCCTGGCTAATGACTCTGGTGACATCATTAAGGTGGTAGGCTGGCCCCGGGCTGATTGAGGAAGCAGCACCGGGCTGGTCTTGCGGAGCGGCCCGGTGTGGTCACCTGAGAAGATCCATGCTTGATGAGGTGAAGTCATAAACAACTGGTGGGACATCCTGATCCATATATCGACATGGCACTTATGTGTCTTAAATCATATTTAATCCTCAAAAAGCAAGAAGTATACATAGCAAAATACCAAAACTACTTTTTTTGTGAATTTCCCTGTATTTTTACAGATACAGATATGGAATAAAGGAAATTAGAAATATTAAAGTTAATCAAATGTCTAATCTCTGTCTGACATCGCTTCCGTGGTGCCTATCTGTGATTTAGTTCTGTTTTGTGGCCATTAAGACTTAATTAATTCCCAAATTGTCAAATTAATAATAATAACGATGAAAACGATGTTGATAAGCCCACCTCTGGGACGACCTAAACCACTAAAATAACCCTTGCTTCTCCATGTAAACTCCCACCATGTAATGCAGAATCTGCGAGTCAGAACTATTGGAGGTGAAAGGGTCACTCAAATGCTCAGCTTGTTCTTTATATATACATAAATGGATGCCAGCAAAAACATTGGGGGGTATAATTAATTGTTTAACATGTTTCCCTCCATTTAGAAATCACTTTCCTGCTCATTCTTATTGCCAGCTGTGCCTATTATGCAAGGGGAGAGCAAACGAAAAACACATTGAATATTATCCATGCAACCCCAGCATGCCTTGCAAAACCGAACGTGACTT
This sequence comes from Lota lota, assembly GCA_026745465.1. Classification (NCBI taxonomy): domain Eukaryota; kingdom Metazoa; phylum Chordata; class Actinopteri; order Gadiformes; family Lotidae; genus Lota; species Lota lota. The sequence goes on along the minus strand of JACYXH010000429.1, from coordinate 1,863,735 downwards.
TTGACTTATTGCCCTGGCTTGGCCCTTTGTGACTTCTATTTTCTTCATTTGATGAATGGCATACTAAAGGAATGTAGAACCACTGGGGAGAAAAAAGAACAACAAAAAGGTGCAGTTACATCAGTAAAACACTTTTATTTTGTGTGAGCATTGCAAGTGGTAGCATTTTTCCCTAGCCTGATTGAAATGCCGTTCATGTCTATGAGAAACCCAGGATCCACGCTGCCAGACCCCGGGGCCGCGGCGATGTCATAGCCATAGCGCCAGCGTTACCAAGGAGATAGCGGAGTGAACGCAGAAGAAGGGGTGTCTGTGTTTTTATACTGTCTCTGCAGCGCAGTACAATGCAGCAGCAAGGCAGGGAGGGATGGGGGAGTCGGTGGAGTGGGGGTGGGGGTTGCATAACCCAGAAGTAATTGTGTTGATTGGTGTTGTGCCATGTGGGCTGATGAATTGCTCAAGCAACCTATCTGAGGAAAGAGAGGTGGGAGGGGAGATGTGTGTGGGGGAGGGGGGTAGAGAAAGATAGACGGAGAGAGAGAAAAAAAGAGAGAGAGAGGGAGGGAGGGAGAGAGAAAGATAGAAAGAGACAGAGAGAGACCAGAGAGAGACCAGAGAGAGAAAGATGGAGAGAGACCAGAGAGAGAAAGATGGAGAGAGAGAGCAGGAGAGAGCGAGATAATGATTGAGAGAGACAGAGAGAGATGAGAGTGAGAAAGATGTAGAGAGAGAAGGAGAGAGAAAGAGAGAGAGTGAGAGAAAAAGAGAAAGAGAGAGATCCATTTCCATTCTCATTTGACTGTTTATGTTCCAAAGTGCAACATGTCCTTGGCCAAAATACGAGATTTTAATCATAAATTGTGGACAATAAAAACATTTGTTGCCTTATTTCAAAGTCTTGTGTCAACAATGAGACATTTTCATGACATTTGATTTAGATTCTAAAATGAACGTCAACGGCAGCCTTGCTAAAAATACTAACAAGAGGCTATCAACAACTCCAATTATAGGTTCCTTGACAGTTGTGTGGAAACATAAAATATACATCACCTATAATGCCCTAGCGTAATAATAGACCAATACCAGACAGAACGACTGGAATGTCCTGTGAGTTTGTCTTTTTTTCATATTCACCCTCCACTCACACACACACACACACACACACACACACACACACACACACACATACACACACACGCACACACACACTTCCAGCTTTCTTGTGTCAGACAATACATTACCTTCCTGTCTGATCTCTGGTCCCACATATGATTCCAATATGAAGCAGGAAGACTCTGCCAGATTGGCCGGGGATATTTAGTGTTGCTGTCTGAAATGATTAATTAGATATTTTAAAAAGACTGATGGAATATTCTAATGTTATCGAGACGGATTCCTTAGATTGTCTGCTTTTTTACTCTGTATAGAAATTCCTTGTATTGATTTTTTTATTATTGTTCTTAAACCATATGTACATTTCTTTTTTTGACACTTAATGTTCCCTTACTTTCTCAATCATTCGATAAATGCAACATGTAATTATTTACTCTCTCTCTCTCTCTCTCTCTCTCTCTCTCTCTCTCTCTCTCTCTATCTTTGTGGCTTCATTAACTGGTATTGACCCTTTGCTAAGTACAGTGGTTCACAACCCTTGCATAGCATTCATTCTCAAGTGTACAGTTTTGCAATTGTGTTTCCCCAGCCTCCTTGTGTACCTGGCTGGTATGAGATTGTTGTGACAAGCTTTGGCTTTTCAGCATCCATTCAGCTGCCAGAACCTGTCTTGAACCATAGCTTGAAGATTGATCTGAATGTGTTTTCTTGAGGCTGATATAGGGACTGCTTTCACTTTTGATCAAATGTTTGATATGAACTAGTACAGGTCAAAGGTTACAGCAGTGGAAATGGACGGGAGAGCGGTGAATGGTGCCAGACAATGAGTCAGCTGTGGTAATTCCTTAAAAAATAAAAAATGAAAAAACCATGAGCACACTACTTTTTGATGATAGGGCGATCTATATGGACCGACACGCACCCAGTTTGCACCTCCTTGTGCATACTCGGACGCACGCGCACAAACACACACACCCATGCACAAATGATCACAAATGGACCGCAATTTTTCTCATGAACCTTGACTCTGAAGCCATGTTTAGCGCAAAGAACTCGTGTCCTTGGGTTGATTCGCTTCATTGTAGGCTCCGTGTTCTCCATGCGGTATCAACAGGAAGAAACACACTGATAGGGGGTGGGGGGGGGGGGGGGGGGGGGGGGGGGGGGCAAACCTTTAACCTGCCCCCCTCCCCCCAGCCTCCACCCCACCTCAACTTCAGCTATTCAAACGTTGATCGTGTCTAACAGGGCAGGCGTTTTTGTCTTTTACGTCTCGAGCGGGAGAGGACCCATTCTGCTATAGAACGGGGGTAAAACGGGTTACGGTTGGAGCTCTGCTCCGCATAACAACAAAACGTAGTCGTAGTTTGTGTTGTGTTGTTTTAGGGGGGAAAATAGTTACTGGATCTGGATCAGAATGAGGAAATTTGGTATTTTCTCTGGAGTGGGCCAAGCGCCGGGAATTAGCCAAGCGTTCCCATGTTGTTCCTCTGTGATCATGTCGTCGCATGGCTTTCTCAGCATCCCTCTCTCCGTCCCTCCGTCTGTGTCCTGTGTCACCAGCAGCAGGGGTGGCCGGGCCATGTGAGAAACCAAGAGAGGATTCTGTGTTTCCCTGTGGGGAAATTGTGAGAGGGTGTGTGTGAGAGAGAGTGTGCATGTGTGTGTGTATGTGTGTGTGTGTGTGTGTGTGTCTTGGAGAAAGAAAGCAATTTAGTTTGTGAGAGTGTGTGTGTGAGAAAGAGTGTGTGAGTGAGAGAGAGAGTGTTTCTGTATGTGTGTGTGTGTGTGTGAGAGAGAGAGAGAGAGAGAGAGAGAGAGAGATCTACTTTAGAACAGACTCTGCTCAGGGAGGCCTCTTTGTCTCAATGCATTGACCATCATCTCTTGTTGTATAAATGCATGTTTATGTTTGTGCATTTTTCCCCATCGGAACACTAGAGGAGAATGAACTCATGAGAATTCAGTTGGCGGACTCTCTTCCTTATCCAACAATCCTCCTCTCTTCCCAGCCCAGTGTGGGCACAAGCTGCCGCTTCCTACCTCTCCCACAACCATTTTTAGACCTTCACCCAGAAAAAGTACACAGCATTGAGATGATTCACCTTGTTCCCGCTGTCTCCTCAACACGTACTCTCTTCAACTTGACATGAAATTGACAGATATAAAGTTGTTTGATGTTATACAACTGCAGCTATTCCGGTAACCTTTTAGAGGTACCCACTGAATTTGGGCGAAGTAGCAAACATAAAGTCAATGTTTTATATAATAGTGGATGTGCCCTAATGTGTTATATGTGCCCATATAAACTTTTATATGTGTGTGTTTCTGACTTCACAGTGCAAGAGAATTCTATGGCTGGATATCTAAGACAGGATATGCTATTTCACAACATCCTTATTTCTTGATCACCATTTTCCACACTTGGCCCCAGTCCCAAAACCCAATCCCTCCCTCTGCATTCTTTCTTTCTTTTTTTTCTTTCTTTCTTTCTTTCTTTCTTTCTTTCTTTCTTTCTTTCTTTCTTTCTTTCTTTCTTTCTTTCTTTCTTTCTTTCTTTCTTTCTTTCTTTCTTTCTTTCTTTCTTTCTTTCTTTCTTTCTTTCTTTCTCGTCTTCACACTCACACACTCCTTTCTATCCTCGTTCACACATTTAGCCTTCCTCCTCTCTCCCGTCTGTGCTCCTCTCTCTCCCTCCTGTCCTCTCCCCTCCTCTCTCTCCTTCCTATCCTCTCCCCTTCCCTCCCCTCTCCCCTCCTCTCTCTCCCTCCTGTCTCTCTCCCTCTTGTCCTCTCCGCTCCTCTCTCTCCTCTTGTCCTCTCCCCTCCTCTGTCCTCTCCTCTCTCTCCCTCCCTCCTGTCCTCTCCCCTTCTCTCTCCTCATCTCTCTCTTGTCCTCTCCCCTCCTCTCTCTATTCTCCTGTCCTCTCTCCCTCTTCTCCTCTCCCCTCCTCTCTCTCTCCTAATCTCTCTCTCTCTCTTGTCCTCTCCCCTCCTCTCTCTCTCCTCCTGTCCTCTCTCCCTCTTCTTCTCTCCCCTCCTCTCTCTCCCTCTTATTCTCTCCCCTCCTCTCTTTCTATCCCTCCTGTCCTCTCTTCTCCTCTCTCCTCTCCCCTCCTTTCTCTCCTCCTCTTTCTCTGTCCCTCTTGTCCTCTCCCCTCCTTTCTCTCCCTCCTGTCCTTTCCCCACCTCCCTCCCCTCCCCTCCGCTCTCTCCCTCCCTCCTGTCCTCTCCCCTCCTCTCTCTCCTCCTCTCTCTCCCTCCCTCCTGTCCTCTCTTCTCTCTCTCCTCCTAGCCTCTCTCCTGTTCTAGGGGAGAGGGGATTTATCCTCATGTTCTGGTAGTGTGATGGATGCGGACAAACGATCCAAGACAAGTGGTCGAGTTCTTCCAGGGAATGTGAGAGAGTGGCAGCAGAGAAAATTCTGAGTAGAAAGATAACTTATCTATTCTTCTCCGTATTGCATTTTCAGTGTCATAAAAGTTTTGAATGCTCTTTAACTTTTATATCTGATCTGGTTCCAAGTGGTTACAATACATGGTGTACCTAGGCTGTCATCTACAGTGAGACACAAGGGTTGAAAGTGTTAGTGATGAGTGAACCTCCTTTGTTTGTCTGTTGAGTGATCTTTCAGATGAAGATTGATAAAGTCCTGGTCCTGCCAGTCCACTGAACGGTAGGCAGATACAGGTGGTCATCCCTCAAATGTTTTTAGGGTTTGGGGAAGGAATTGGTTTAGGGGTTAGGATTTGGTTTAAGGTTTGGCTTATGGGTTAGGGTTAGGTTTTAGGGTTAATGTTGGGGTGTGGTTTTAGGGTTAGGATTTGGTTTGAGGGTTAGGGTTTCCTATTAGGGTCAGGTGTCAGGGATGGTATTTGGTTCTAGGGTTTGGTACTAAGGTTAGGGTTCCTATTTGGATTAGGTCTTGGGGTTTGGTTTCTGGTTCTAAGGTTTGGTTCTAGGGTTAGGGTTTCATATTAGAGCCAGGTTTTATGGTTTATTTTAGTTTCTATGGTTTAGGACTAGGGTTTGGGTTTGTTTTTTGGTTCTAAGGTTTTATTTTAGGGTTTCCATTTTGGGTTAGGTTTCAGGGTTTGGTTTCTGGTTGTAAGGTTTGATTTTAGGGTTAGGATTTTGTTTTAGAGTCATGTTTCAGGGTTTGGTTTTTGGTTTGACGGTTTGGTTTTAGGTTCTAGGGTTAGAGGTTCTGATGGGTTGGGTTTTAGGGTATGGTTTTCCGTTCTAGGGTTAGGGCTTCTTATTCGTGGGGTTTGATGGCTTGGTTTTCAGTTCTAGGGTTAGGGGTTCTTATTGGTGGGGTTTAAGGGTTTTGTTTTCAGTTTTAGGGTGGGGGTTAGGGTTTTCTCTGGATTGGGTTTGAGGATTTGGTTTTTGGTTCTAGGGTTGGGGTTAGGGTTAGAGTTTGGTTTAGAGTTTGGGTTAAAGTGAGGGCTGTTTGTCACCTTTACCTGTGAATACAGTCAACCTTTAGACAGATCACCAAAGATGTATTCGCAAACATAATTGCTACTGTCCCTTATTTCCTAAAGCAGCTGCTCTCCATCTCAGTAGACACATCTCTCTCTGAGGAGCTGAGAAGGAGTAGAAGGTCGTCAGAGGTTCTGTGTTTGTAGCTGTTTGACTTCACGCATGTCTGTTCTCCGATGGTGCGGTCCAACCGAAACTGCATCGGTATCACCCATCACTCCCTCCGCATTGAAAGGGTTTAGGAATCCAGTTGAAGGTGATATGTGTTGTGTCGTTTCAAACCTCTCCAACATCGAGGAGCCTATTCTCTGTTCGCACTGATTCGGTGAGACACAATTAAAAGTGCAGCACCTTCTATGCGCTCTATAAAAAGTGGAAAGTTCTATCTCCACGTCTTTTATGAGAATAACTGCAGTATAAATAAATAAAGAACAAGTCACATTTAAGAGGTCAGAGCTCAGAAATATTCTTTAGTGCTGCACACATCAGCAGAACAAACGATTAGTCACACATGACCCTGTTAAAAACCAACAGTTATGCTGTTTTTTCAATCGTCTTTCTCAGCCATTATTTGGGTTGCATATTGAGACAGGGGCTCAAATCAACAGCAGAATCTAGTTTTGCTGTTTTCTGAATCGTCTTTCTGAATCGTTATTTGGGCTGCATATCAACGACAGAGTCTCCTGACAAAGTAAACACACCTTATTTTCTTTAGCTGAAGAAGGGGATTGATTGTAGACTGCTGGACCATTGATTCTGAACCTCGCTTTAAGTTGAGTGGATGAAGTAGCACAAAAACACTTTTCATTTGTAACAATGGCATGATTTGGGAATATCAAAACACACTGCAGGACTTAACTAGAAGGGCCCCTTTGATGTGTGTTCTTTAGAAAAGTGGAAACAATAAAGTGGAAGTAGTTAAAAATAAATGTATTGTAAAAAAACACTGCTTTAGTTTAACAAGACTCCTATTCGGGCCCAACGCCAGGATGAGGTAACTGAGGGGCCTTTCTGATGCAATGGCCTCAGAAAGGCTAAATAACAACATGAGGCTACGGTTTAAAATTCTAAGAATACTTTTATCAGTCAGAGCGCTCATATAAGAACAAAATCTTAGAAAGAAATAATAAAATAATAAAATAAATAACTAAATACGTTTTGAATTTATTAACTATTTTCTGTATGATTGTCAGCAGGGGGAAGCGAGTAGAGACGGCTGTTTGAGGCTCGTGTAAAAGCCCTCAAAAGGACGTATTTGCATACACTAACACTGACACAAACTTTCCTTGGGTCATGTGTATTATGACTCGATAATTAACACAAAACGATCATACAATGCATTAATACTGGTTTTAAGTCTGTGGTAGCCAGCACTCTGTTCTTTGCTGGGGCGTGCTGGGGAGGCGGCATCAAGGCTGGGGAGACCAACAGACTCAACAAGCTGGTGAAGAAGGCCAGCACTGTTGTTGGGCTAGAGCTGGACAGTCTGGAGGTAGTGGTGGAGAGGAGGATGAGGGACAAATTCAAGTCTATCCTGGGTAACCCCTCCCATCCCCTCTATGATGAGCTGTGGCAGATGGGGAGCACCTTCAGCCACAAATTCATTTCCCCCAAGTGCAAGACGGAGCACTTCATGCGCTCCTTTGTGCCGGCAGCCATTAGGCTGTACAACAGCGCCTGACAACCCCCCCGCACACACACACACACACACACACACACACACACACACACACACACACACACACACACACACACACACACACACACACACAACCTCAATAAATGCATGGACACTAGCACTCTAGAGTTTATTTATCTATACTTGATATTTTATCTCTGGGTCACTTTTTTTCTTTTACACATTTTATATACTGTGAATTGTACTGTCACTGAGCCACTTTATAATTTATACTGTTTATAATGTATACTGTTTATACTGTTTGCCCTGTTTGTTCTGTTTGTCCTTACTTTAGCATTTACTTTAGTAATTATTTTAGCATTTCCTTACCATTACTTTAGCACGACTTTGTATTGTATTATATCTTGTATATCTTCTTTGACTGCTGCTGTGCTGTTACACAAGAATTTCCCCTTCGGGGGATTAATAAAGTGTAATCTAATCTAATCTAATCTAATACACGAGAACAGGTCGAGCAATGTATACAGCCTTTCATACTTATGCTATTTTACAGCCTAAGTGATCTCGGCCAATCATTTTTTTGTTTTTGCTATTTTGCTATGGACACATAAAGCTTAAACATGGGGGTAAAAACGAACACTGAGCGGACTAAGCCCCCTTAAGACCCCATGTTGCGCCAGGCCTGTTCCCATTGCCTAAGAAAAGCAGAGAGCACAAACACTCCTGCAGACGCTTGGTAGATAAGGGCCTATATATAGACTCCAAATCATTGATTTCCTCTATTGTTTGTATACAAAAGAAATGAATACAGGAAGTTAATCCTACAACTACAGTCAGCCTTTGGTTTGCTTGTGGGCAGGAGCAGATGCATCCTCGCCAAGTGTTCAAGTATGACCTGTTCTTCCGCTATAAAGCACAGAGCCCTACAGATGGATCCTCTACATCATCTGCTCTTCTCCATCCTTACCGGTATCAACGGTAAGTCGATATTCTATTCTCTCTGGTGGTGGGCATCACGGGCCACAGCGTGACCCTGACCTGTGTCTATGACGCCAACCGCACATGTGACCCCATGCACACCTGTTGAGGAGGCAGCAAGGTGCCCGGCTGTAGTTGCTCCAACCCCATCCTCAGCACCAGCCCTGGCATGGTAACCTCCAGGAAGTCGGCCCGGTTCCAGCTGCTGGGCAGAGCCAGGGACGGGAACGTGTCCCTGACCATCGTTCACGCGCGGAGCAGCGACTCTGGGCTGTACAGGTGCGGATCCTTGGCCCGGCCAACGACCTCATAGTCTGCGTTTTTCTGGATGTGAAGGCGGAAGGTATGGGTCTGGGTCCATGTTGTCTCATGCTGAATCAATGAGAGGGATTTAAACCTTTGTTGGTATTAGTTGTTTGTTGTCGATGTCCGTGGGCTTGTTGTTGGTACTCATGATTGCTTCCCCTCCCCCCACCCTCCCAAAGAGGTTACATCTTCCACCTATGAGACCACAGCCAGTGATCTTCCAGTAATCAAAACAAACCATAAGGTACTGTATATGAATATCTTCTTCCAAAATTTGATAATTTACAAAGAAAAGTACCACCTCATGTAATATTAATCAAAAATGTATCTCTTAAGGTGGATTGATCACCTGTATACCACATTGTAATCATATCATGTTTTATATATATATTTATACTATTTTTCTTTATCAAAATTGTCAGTAGGCCAAAAACAAACAACCCAATGTTCGCATTTTTCTATTCTCTCTTTTATATTTAAGAAATTAAAAGCTTCCCTTCTATGGGAAACATTGTCAGAATGACTGCATTGTGTTTTACCAACATTGTCATAATCCTACTTCTCCTGTCCAAGTAAGTGTGAAACGGATTAATGGTACGGGATGGATGACGCCATAGAGATTCATGGCAACTCAACTTAAAGTTAGGGCACAGTTTAGCAGGTCGTAGGTTACTGCACAGAGGAACACCTGCGCATGAAAAGATTATCTATGATAATGTACAAATGCTGGAGGGATGGCTGGATGGATGGATGAGAAGCGTGAATGATATACTGAACGTAATCAGATTACATGAACAGGAGGTTGTGTTCTGACTCCCATTTCCTATCCGTAAATCTGAACATTCCGGAGAGGAAATGACGAATTCCAAGGTAAAAGAGATTTTAAAAACAAGTCACAAGGCCTATAAACATGTAAATCTGGGTTCAAAAGCCCTTGTATGTGTGTGCGTGTATGTGTGTGCGTGGGTGGGTGTGTGTGTGTGTGTGTGCAAGCATGTGTGACTGAAATTAAAGGAATTACACAGTTTTAATAGAAATGAGAACATTCGTTTGGGATTTGATTTTCATTTTACTTGGCAGTTGTAGATTCTGCTTGGCATTAGGCTCAGCGACTAAGCAATATCTTTGTGAACACATTGCCACCTGGTGGCACATATGCATTATTACCGATAAAACTTTCCTATGGCTATTTTCTTGATTATATCCTCATTATTTCCAACACTAGATAATGCCATTGTACAGAGAAAGGACGCACATGACAAATGGATGTCATACGGTGAAACAATCTATTTAGTTTTAACTCCATAAAAAAAAGCCCATGCTATATTAGGCTATATTTTGACCATGCAATACATGTACAGAGCTATTGTAAGTGGTGTAATCATGCACACAAATAACAATTGAAAATCCTGATTAAAATCCTTGAAATAAGATTTAATTACCGTTCTTGGTGCAATTATAGATTCAAACTGTCACATCTGTCATGATAAGACATGAGTGATGTGATATGTGTTGGTTACGGAATGCATTTGGGTTCGTCCCCCCCCCCACACACACACACACACAGGAAATGCTGATGCTAAGGAGAGTTCTAGAATCGCTGTGTGTTCTGTCTGAGCTGCAGTCTCTACTCTGCATCTTTTGGAGTGTGCAACACAAGCTCAAATCTGGGACAGTGATCCACTTAAGTCAGCGGCCACTGCTCTCTCTGTATAGACATTTTCTTCCCTGTTAGCCATGCAGAAATGCTGTAGGGCTAATATGATGGATATCTTTTTATTGTAAATTGTGATACAGTAAACGAGAAATGAAAACGATGACAAAGAAGGGGGACACCCAGGACGTTGATGGTTTGATAGGGTTATATCTTATACATTTATATATGCTATAGGAGAATCTGCCTATTGGTCGACTCCTTCCAGACACTGTTTTCATTCAAACTATCAGCCCAGTTTGAATAAAACTTAAATAAAAGTGGTTAACTTAAAATAAAACGTTTTTCAGGGGGGCTGAGATGAGGAACAGTTCAGCCCCAGCTAAATAGGGTCTAAAATCACCCCCTCTGTGGAAATGTAGCACAGAAAATGCACTAAAAAAAGCAACAACAACATACTCAAGATACACAAATAACAATAAAAATAAAACGAAGAAAACATGTTGAATGGGAGATATGGAGCCCGCTGTTCACTGTGGGAATGGAAGAGGAAGCTCCATAGGAGGGAACCAAACATCACTGTCCGCAGTCCCTGGTGTTTACACAGTAGACCCTGTAGACTACACAGCAGAGGGAACGGCCTTTGTAGCACATTTATTTATTTAGATTTGGGCTTGATATTTATTTAGTCTGCTCACTTGTATCATTCCACTAACAAAGTGTCATGCATGTAAACGGTGGCATCCTTAAGTATGGAGTGAAGACTTTCTTCCGCTTGTTGACTTGACCTTTGACCTGTTTGCTCTCTTACCTCCGAAATGTGTTGCAAGCCAAAAAATGAATCAATAAATAATTCTCACATCAATCAAATCTCAAATATCTGTGGTGACACACTGACTGTGAGAAATAGAACATCTTGTTCTCTATATGTAGTTAGATTATGTTGTTATATGTGTATATTTACACATCCTCTGTTGCTTTTATAGAATGAACAGAGGTAGACCCCAGTCTCTGTCTTAAGACGAGGAACCAAAACCGCAACGTGGAAGCGATCCTGTTCTATATTCCCCTTCTGCGAAAACAGAAGTGGTTGGTGTGAGCAAATTTGATAATAAGTCATGAGACTTGGAAAGGTTTCAAAGCCTTGACAACACTGTGGTTTTGGATTTAGTAGCGCTGGACTTCTGCAGATGAATGAAACGTTTTTAGGGGATTTGCTAGTAGTAATATTGAGCTGAGAAGGAAAGATTCATAATGGGTATGGTTGCCAACGGCAGGTACATGACCTTTGGTTGCATGGTGGGCTTCTGTCTTCTTCTAGGTAAGAAATTTCAATCATTAGAAATCAATGTAAATTATTTAGATATTTAATTGAACTTTTCGTAAATTATGTCATTAAGGACTAGGGAATAATATGATCACATTTATTTTGATAACTAGCCTTTTATATTATATTATATATATATATATATATATATATATATATATATATATATATATATACAAATAAGAAAATGGAGATTAGAGATGTAGAGATGTAAAAAGACCACTGTTAAAGGAAATAATACAACAAAAGTATATATATAAAATAGTACAGAAGCATAACAAGAAGTAATACTTGAAAGATAGATGCTATCCTAAATAGATAAAAAGAAAATACAGAAAAGCAATCAAAAATATGTAACCCTGTCTGCAAAGTCTGATCATGATCTATTTCTTGTCTCAAATGTGTATGATATCATATGTTGTCTTTTTTTGTTATTTGTGAAAAAAAACTTAAACCTGCACGATGTCACTTTTGTAGCTAAATTGTTTCTCGAAAATTCACAAAGGTTTCTCAAGAAAATAACAAAACCTGCCTGTCCAAAAGTCAATAAATCCAGGGAATTTATCTCTAGAAATCACTTTATTCTGGTCCACTTATACCCCTGCCCCCCCCCCCCTTTTTTTTTTTTACTGCCAACGTAGAATAATCGCACGAAAAATAAATCGCTAAAACTGTACAACTGCTCAAACTCAAGCCACTAGAGGCCGCTTATGGTCAAAAGAACACAGTGCAGCTTTAAAGTATTTTCCATTGAATTGCACTGAATCGTGTCTGTTTAGGAGGCGTCCGTGGACAAGCCACAGTGGTGGCCACGATGGGCGAGGATGTGACGCTGCCCTGCTCCTACGACGCGGTGTACTACGGCGCCCTGGGGGTGTGCTGGGGCCGCGGGCCCATCCCTAAACGCGGCTGCAACGGTGAGGTGCTCAGGACGGACGGCAGCGCAGTGGTCAGCAGGCTGAGTGAGCGCTACCGGCTCACCCGGAGCCGCGGGCAGGGGGACGTCTCCCTCACCATCATGCATGTGCAGGACAGCGACTCGGGCGTGTACGGCTGCCGCGTGGACATCCCCGGCTGGTTCAACGATCACATCCACGAGATGACTCTGAGCGTGGTGGCGGGTGAGAGGGAATGGTGTGTCACGTGACACGTCACCAGGGTCTGTGTGTGAATAAAGGACGAAAAATAGGAAAAAGTCATGTTTTAGTTAAGACACACTCTCTACCCTATTATCTGCCATATACGTAATTTTAAAGAGGCTCCTATAACAATGGGGGAAATTTTTGTTTTCAATGACAACATTCAAGCCTCTGATTGCAGCTCCTCCGCAACCGGTCCGACTGGAAGTGGGAGAAGTGAAGGAGAAAACCATCACAGTGCGCTGGAGCCCTGGCCCAGATGGTGGAAGCCCCATCACAGGCTACAGGATCGACTTTAAAGACAAAACAAGTACACAAACTGACATGTTGTGTTTTTTACAATAACTCATATCAATTATTACTCAATTACTCATACTCACTTTAGATAAGCACACACAAAATACTTAAATAATGCTTTTGCAGCATTTTGTGTGTGTTAATAAAGCATTATTAATACATTGTAAATAGTTTGTATATTACGCTTTATAAATTATTGTGTGAACCCTTATATTATTATCCTATTAATAATAAATAAATAAATAAAATAGCTTATATATAATTTATTGAATACAGAATAGCTTACTAATGAGTATTTATTCATTCAATGCTTTATAAATGAATTCACTATTTACTTCTGCTTTATTAATGCTTCAAAGTTGCAGTTATTCTAAAGTGCTACCAAAGCATGTGCCTGTGTGTGTGTGTGTGTGTGTGCATGAACGTGCGTGCTTGCGTGCCTGCATGCGTGCATGTGTGCGTGTGCGTGCGAAAGATGTAGTTGTGCAAGCAGTGCAGTATGGATCTTTTATTTATTGATGACCCACGGCCTGGTGGATCTTGTTGCACAGCATCCTGGGATTCGGCCCTGACGACCAAGGGGATTAGCCCCGCGCTGACTCAGGTCACTCTGATTGACATGCGTCCGAACAAAGGCTACAACATTCGGATGTTTACTATCAACAGTCAGGGCCTGAGCAAGGCCAGCAATGTTGTTGCGGTTACCACTAGAGAATCAGGTAAACGATATAGATGCTCTCAGTTGTCAGCTGTTTAGCTATTCATACTACCACTTCAATCTTTTCAAGAATTCCTTGATCATTATGATTGGATGACTCACCGTCACATGACTTTTTTCCTCCAGCACCCGAAGGCCCCCCATTGGACGTCCAGCTGGAGGCTCTGACGCCCCGTAGCATTAAAATCACCTGGAAGGTAAACTCAAAGTATCTGGCGCATTTACAAAAAGCCATTCTCTTTTTCAGTGTCTCAGTACACTTTATTGCTTGACCTTGATTGTACTTTGAGTTGTGGATGTTGTAAAAAAAAAATGTGGATGGGCATATGAGCACTTAATGAAACACAAAAAGCCACTTGGCGTGCCTGAATAACGCATGTGTTCCATTGTGTCCTGTGTGGTTCAGCCTCCCAAAATGGAGCTTCGCAACGGGGTGCTGCGCAGCTACCACATTAGCTACAGGGGGTACGACTCGGCCAGCAGTCAGTTCGGGAGGTGGCACCACCAGAGTGTGGCTGCCACCAGAGAGCTGGAGAGCACCGTGTTGAACAATCTGAGACCAGCCACGCAGTACAGTGTTCTGATCGTCGCCACGACAGCGGCGGGGGACGGGCCTGCGTTCACCGCACCCCACTGCTCCACTTTGGTTGAAGGTACACCCAAGCACCTATCGACCATGTGCACATTCAGTTCATTGAAGGACTAAAACGTAATCGTATAATCGTATAATCGTATAATCGTATTGAATAGCAACGTATGTTTTGCTACGATAATGATATGTGATATGGGTGATTTTAGACCCTTTTGAGTTTCTAATTTCAGCACCCCAGGCCTGAAAATGTCGAAGAATATTTTATTTAATTAGGTCAAAAATCAGAATAAACGTCCTTTCTACTACCAAGTAGCCTACATTATAAACCACTGCAGATGTAACAAAATGTAAATCTTATTTGGGGCAGAGCCCCCTTAAAGGTCAAGTCCTATAATCGCCCCTGTGTAGATCAAAACTGTGATGGAATAATATTTTGTTTGTCAGATTCATTATTTTTGTTTGTTGTGTCTTTACTCACTACTTTTCCAAAGTCCTCACAACATCCACACAGGAACCCACAATTACTGCCACAACTTTCGAACAAATCCCTACAACTTTCAAACAAATCCCTACAACTTTCGAAGAAATCCCTACAACTTTCGAACAAATCCCTACAACTTTCGAAGAAATCACTACAACTTCCTCACCAGGTAACAGGGAACGGCAATAACTCCCATGAATAAAATACCTAGCTTGTGAATCCAATTTAGATGATAACTGTCTCTGTAATGTTTACCTCTCAGTGCCCCCAGATCCCCCGGTGTTGGAGTTACTGGAGGTCAACGACAAGCAGGTGTCTTTCCGCTGGACGGCTGGCTTTGACGGGGGCGTTCCCATCTCTAGTTATGACCTGGAATACAAAAAGGAAAATGGCAAGGAACTAAAAGACTCAGTTGATTCTTATTTCCAGGAGTCTTTGTTCTAGCATAGTGAAGTGGCTATGGTGTTTGCCTGGCCAGACGGAAGGTTGAGGGATCGATCCCCAGTGTCTGCACTATACATACATACATAACTATATAAATATACATATATATACACATACATACATTTTAAATACATACAATCAGTGGAATGGTGGATCGAAAAATGTACTTACATTTACACTTATACATAAATAAATTTCCTAATTCACTGTCCAAGTCACTATGGACCAAAGCAGCTGCTAAATGCCTGAAGACTTAACACTAATGTCAGTGAAAATAGAAATCCCATGTTCGACAGCATCATGGGACTCCACGCAGAGATTCGGGGACTACAGACCAAACCAGACGGAGTCCACGATAATAGAGATGCATCCCTCCACCTACCACATCCGCATGTTTGCCAGGAGCAGCGTGGGTAGCAGCCAAGCAAGCAATGTCCTCACCTTCGTCATCGCAGAAAAAGGTGTCTTGCTTTTTTGTTGGGTTGCAATGAACACAGCATATTGTTGTTGCAAATGATAACAATATACACATATCATATTTCCCTTTCGATGCAGTTGTGTCACAGCATGACATTTCTAACATAGAATTGCCTAATATATGTGTTACAATCAGACCTTAGTTTAGTATGTTTAGAACAGAATGCTTTAACGATGTGACCTGTGGGACAACTTTGGTTTGAACTCTTTTTGACTTCTGCATCAGCAGTGTAGCTTTTGCAAAATGGGGAAGGCCAGAGATTTCCTTCCTACTGCATCTATTTTTTTTCTTTCAGAAGGTCAACAGACGGACACACCCACGACCCTCATACCTATTGGCACACAGGCTGCGGTGAGTCTGAAACCAGCTTAAACCTGCACTATGTAAATTGTCCCATTGGCAGCCTCTAGTGGCTGAAGTTGCAGCTACATTTGTAGCCATCATTTTAAATTTGGTCGATTGATTCGTGGATTGACGCGTTTTATTCTTGAGAGTTCCTTTTTTTTTTTACAACGAGTTGAACATTGAATTTCTAAAACCGTAGACTTAGTTTGTATCGTTGTGCCCATATAATCAGCACCAATTTAACAATCCTCTCGTTAAAAGCCACATGTTTTTTAGGTATGGGGTGAGGACGTTCACGGGAGTCATCCGGCTGTCGTTGCGGTGCCAGTGCTGTTGGTGGTGGTCGTCATTATCGCCCTTGTGGTCGCATGGCAAATTCGACGTGAGTAGGAGTCGGTAGTGTGGATAGCATCACATTGTGATTAGGTTTTTTATTCCTCATAAAAAATTAAAAAAAATATATATATATCTTTCAAATGCTTTTTTCCACAGGAACAAATAGCATGAAGGGTAGCCTGGTCATGTGAGTCATTTAAAACACAGCTCATAACAGCTATAAAGATATGCAGCTTGTTTTTGTAACAGATATAATGAGTCACTCCTTCTTCTCGTCCGCAGAAGATGCTTCACCAGGGACATGTCGAGGTTGAGAAACTCTGAGACTTTATCAGAGCTGTAGGACTAATGTCTTCTGCCGAATCCGGTCCTTGATTCTGATTAGCTCGAAGCCGTTGTAAATACTATTTGAACACTCTTTAACCACAATTCATTTATTAGTGCACTGCCAATCTCGAAGTATGCTAGCCTGTGTTGCTTGGCAACCAGTTTGCTGTCTTGAGGAACTATACTGATTGGTGGAATAATGATTTGTTTTCAATAAATGATCACATTATATGTTGATGTTTGTTTATTTTGTGAGATCTTACTAAGTAGGCCATAGCTGTGTTTTATCACTGGTGGTACGCGAGAGTACTGCAGGTGGCACGTGTGATTTTATTCTTAAAATAACCCTAACCCTTTACAATAATATTACAAATGGTATAGATAATTTAAAATAAATATATTATAAAAAAAATTCAGTAAATATAGTATTATGGCTTGTAGTATAATTTTTTTTGTTGATTTGTGTATTCCATCATATGTTTTCCATTGTAATGTTTTCCATTGAAGTTACTTTGTGTTTGCTAAATAAACACAACGGGAGCATAAGCAGCGTTGCTGCTTTTCTTGAATGTTGTCATTATATGTTTTTCTGCATAGAATCACAACAACGTTCGACAAGTGTTTTGCTATGCTTTGGTCAAAACGTTAATATATATATATATATATATATATATATATTATAATAAATACAAAATAAATCAAATGTTTTAACTATACTAACACTTATGGTGTCCATATCTACTACTACTACTACTACAATGAAGGCTACACTAGCATAGCTTGAATATGACACAATTATTTTGTTAATTATGTTACACATGTTCACAGTGAGCTAAACGCTCGTTTAATCAAATTCATTATTAACCACACTAATTCATATAGGCTTCATGCACAGTTAGCTTCACAGTTCAAAGATTGTGGCCCGGTATTTACACAACGGAACCACAAGAGCGCGCTGGAGCCTCATCAGCCGGGTCCCCTCATATGTTCCGGACCGCTCCTTCAGGCACCATCGTCGATTCCTCAAGAACCAGCCGCCACAGCCAGCTGGATTTCCATCCATCTGTCCTGTAAATCTCTTAATTGTCCTAATTAATGTGGCAGAGCAGGGGATAGCACCGATGATCTCCCAGGCAGCTGTCACTGAGGGAGTCCCATAATAATGGGGAGATACCCGAGTAGCCTTCCTCTTGGGTATTCCAGCCCCCGAGGACAGTGTAAGCCGCTTGTGGCCCACTGATAGATGTCTGACCGGAAGTAATGGAATACCTCTCCAAAAACATTCTTAGTGTTACATCTAAACTTTATTAAACATATTAATCATTGTAATAAACATCAAACAGCCGTGATAATAATAATAATATGTATAATAATATGTATAATAATATATATATATATAATATTATATATATTATATTATACTATTTGCATAACACCTTTAAACAAAGTTTAAGGTTTGACAACAACAATAACAACTTCAAAAACTTTATTTAAAGCAAAACAGACCAAATAAAATATAAGCCATATCCCCATTGCACTTGAAATGGCAATAGCCTGATAAAACCGGAAGTTGCTTCATCTCACTTTATCCAACCCATCAGTGATTGTGGGGGCCAGTGTTGACAACATGTGGTGGGATCCATCCTGCTGAGTGTGGCCCACAGTGGCCAGAAAGCAGCGTGTTCTGTGTATCACAACGAGGACACACCGGGCCGCTAGGGTTCCGGCTCTTTCTTGCTGAGCCACTAAACAGAACCCCACCACATCCCTAACAACATAACATCCTTAACTTCCTCTAATCACTGCTACCCCCAAACCCTCCTCCTCACCCCGTTACAGAGAACTGTTCTCCACCGTTCTCAAACTCTCTCTCTCTCTATCTCTTTCTCTCGCTCTCTCTTTCTATAACTCTTGATCTCTCTTCTTTATATCCCTTTTTCCCCCACCCATTATTTGGGTTGACTTGGGTAAACAGGGCTGTAGCACACACACACACACACACACACACACACACACACACACACACACACACACACACACACACACACACACACACACACACAAACACACTGTGCTCTGCTATCTCTCCACTCCTGCATGACTGTGAAGCATGCACGCTGTTTACAGGGTATGTCACTTAAACAAACAGAAGAGCAGCGGAAATGCTACAGTGGCGGGAGGATGTGTGTGGGAAAGCGGGTGCTTGTGTGTGTGTGTGTGTGTGTGTGTGTGTTTCTGTGTGTGTGTGTGGGGGTGGGGGGTGGGGAGTGTGTTGTTCGGTTGGCGGTCAGGGTCTCTTTGATGAGGGTGCTTTGATTGGCGACCCAACCATAAACCAATACCCTTCACTCATACACACACAAACACACACACACACACACACACACACACACACACAAACACACACGACCGGGGGCCGATAGAGTACACTTGCCACAGCAAAACCCACATAAGGAAGCTGTCAATAACCCACCTGGTGATTGTCTGTTTGTGTGTGTGTGTATGTGTGTGTGTGTGTGTGTGTGTGTGTGTGGGGGGGGGGGGGGGGGGGGGGGGGGGGGGGGGCGCTGTACAAACAGACAGAGTTCAAGAGACTAAAAACAACAGAGAGCTTCCACAATGCAAAACACATACACAGCTGTGTCAGAGGTAGTGGGGAGGGTGGGGGGCAGGGTCTTAACGTGAGTTTCAACGTGGGGAGTGCAGGTGCGAGGGAGGAGGGAACGGCATGGTCCTAATAATGGCGACATTAGCGGCAGCGCAGGAGTTAGCGGTGTCATAAATCATTCATTGTGGCTGCGAGGCCACATCAAGGAAGAGCAGTGTTCAGGAAGTGGAGACTCTGTACAGTACTCTGTACCACACACACCAAAGGCTGGGCTCCCAAACAGGAGGGGTCGGGCCTGCTCCCCAGGCCTCCTCGGTGCCCCAGAACGGATGCCTGTCCCTGGGCCTTTAGAAGCTGCCAGATGTGGGTCCTTCTGGTGCTCTGTGTATGAACTTGTGAACGCCAGTGCAGATGAGAGGTACTGAACTGTGGCACCAAATGAAAGGGTTGGGGCCCAAGAGGGAGAGAAAGAGAGGTGGGGAACAGCAGGGGAACACTTGTGGTGTATTAAGGGAGTAGTCGTTTTAACGATGAAAGAAAAAATAGTCTTGATGTTCAGTAACCCCGCAGAAAGACTGCTCCAACTTACAAGGTAGAGCCGATGTCAAGGAGTAGATGAAAACAATGTAAGACAACTTTAAACAACGTTGTTCAAATGCACGTTGTTAAATAATGCTAATCTTCATTCGGTGAATACTCATACACTATAGATGGGAATTATAAAAAAAAATGAAAGGACAATTATTTGATTAGGAGGACCTGATATTATATATTCAAATTGCATTCGAGCATGTGTGTGTTTGTGTATGCACGTTTGTATGTGCATGCATGTGTGTTTGTGTGTGCGCATGTGCGAGTGTGAGTGTTTGTGCAAGTATGTGTAGGTGCATGAGTGTATGCGTGTGAGTGCATGCATGTGTGCACATGTACGTTTGTGTGAGCGTGTTGTGTATGTGAATGCGTGGATTCGCGTATGTGCGTGTGTGTTGATGGGATGAGATTAGCAACCTGAGCCAGATGGAAGGCAGTGCACATGATTGAAGGTCAGACATAACAGTTACCATGGCGACATCACCAAATCAGACTTAACCAAGTAGAACATTCCCCTTGGTTTAGTCTGATTCCCCTTCACTCTTCCTTCCCTCCGGGGTCGTAAGAAGCCCCCGTGTGTGTGTGTGTGTGTGTGTGTGTGTGGGTCTGTGTGTGTGGGTCTCAGTGTGTATGTGTATGTGTCACATACATAAGTATATCTATTTGGTGAACGCGGTTATGAGTTTGTATATGCGTACCAAGACAATATAAACACACACACACACACACACAAAGCATACACACACACATGCACACACACATATGCACGCACACACACCCACACGCATGCATGCACACAGACACACACGCACACACACACACACACAACACTTGCCTGAGCATAGGAATCCACATTACTATAGTGTGTAATAGCTTGTAGGTGCTCTGCATTTGGTCCCATTATAAATGCACTCTGTGTTCAAACTTGAACACATTAACATACATTTTAATGCTCTAACTCACCACTCCTCCATTCATCATCCAGAGGTATATCATTCATATGCTAAATGAAATATCCAGCATTTTAAAACCACGGGAA
Source organism: Lota lota (assembly GCA_026745465.1). Taxonomy (NCBI): domain Eukaryota; kingdom Metazoa; phylum Chordata; class Actinopteri; order Gadiformes; family Lotidae; genus Lota; species Lota lota. Next base: position 1,842,835 of record JACYXH010000429.1, on the reverse strand, counting down.
ACATCTCCATTGAGATGGGCGAATTCCAACAAAAAAACAAAAGTCTGAAATATTGGCCTCCATATAGATGGACATCCATCTATCTGGCAGAGCTTGATATGATTATTATATTTAGGCATTTTGGTGTCGGACCAAGTGTCATAAAGAAACCACAACTCAAATCACCCAGCGTTCTCAGAGGTGCAAGTTTCCATGGAAACGCATTAGGCCCGATATTGATGTAGCCATCAAATAAAGGAACCAGCCATCACATTTTACAGCAGCGACTTTGAGGACGCAAATAGCGACACTGGCTGTTCTTCTTAAGCCCCGTGCTTTCTTTTTATTTTCTGAACCCATTGGAGCATCCAGAAGCCCTGTATCGCACACGCCGATCCATATCGCGCGTCACCTCTCATGGAGACGCTGTTTAGTGCCAGCGCTTTGAACTGAGCGCATTCCACAGAGTGCCTTAATCTGGTTAGATGTGCTCCCTTCCTCCCTTCTACTCTGTAGCACCGCGAGACGTATGCTTCCTAAAACACACACACACACACACACACACACACACCTGCCTGGCCTGAGGGCTGGTTTTGGGTAAGGAAGAGGCTTCGAATTGGAAGACCTTCATCATCCTGGCACTTGAACACAGTGGAAGTCTGGGGATCGGGGTTGTGCGTGTGTGTGTGTGTGAGTGTGTGTGTGTGTGTGAGGGTGGGGGGGGGGGGGGGGGGGGGATTGTATTGGAGAATCCCTGCCATGGAAGACAAGTGGGCTTGCTGGGGCGACGGGAGGAGAGAGCGATGGCGGCTTGGAACGCTGGGGGAAGTTGGGAGGAGAGAGAGGGAGGGAGGGAGGAGGAGAGGGAGTAAAGGGTAATCACATCAGGGGATTAGTGGCTGTTATTAATGGAAGGAAAGTGCTCAACTCTCTTGCCCTCTCTCTCTAATGCATTTTTACACTTTCTCTCTACACAAACTCTGTCTACCCATCTATCCATCTATCTATCTATCTATCTATCTATCTATCTATCTATCTATCTATCTATCTATCTATCTATCTATCTATCTATCTATCTATCTATCTATCACTCTATCTTCCTTTGTGTCGTATAACTCACTTTTATAGCTGCCTCTGTTCTCTCCACATCATCTCTGGCCAGCGGCAACACACCGTGATTTTGGTTTGTGATATTCTCGCCACCTTTTCGCAAGAAAGAAAAATGATTCTGTCTTGTTTGTGTGTGTGTGTGTGTGTGTGTGTGTGTGTACTTGTATGTATGTGTGTGTGTGGGAGGGGTATTACTGTGTGTGTGTGTGTGTGTGCATGTATTACTGTGTGTGTGTGTGTCGGCGCGCAGCTCCATGAAAGATGGCCGTTCAGTGTTGAACAAACCAGTCATTAGTCTACAGTGTTGCATCACCTCAGGGAAGACACAGAGGAAATGTGCTTTGCCAGGCCATCGTCTGTCGCAGGGATCACGCTGATCTTCCCTGTCAGTCTCACGCTTCCACAGCATCCATTCTCACAGAAGAAAGATTTGAGAAAAACCCTCTGGAAATCGCACGATGGTGCATTCACATACATGAATTATGCAGTCTTAAGAAAGGGTTCTCTGTCTTCCTCCTTACCCTGTCTCTGTGTCTGCACGAGTCATGTCTGTTAGGATGAAGTGGGCTGCCTCTTTAAATAAATTCCCAAATAAATGCTTGTACATGGGTCAGTGTGAAATACCCCCGTATGGGTATTTTATTCGCCCATGCACTAATACACACACACATGCTCACGCACACACACACACGCACACGCACACACACACACACACACACACACACACACACACACACACACACGCACGCAGTCGCAACGGGTTCTCAGTGAGCTAAAGAGGCACATTTACAGCCTCTTTCATCAGCGAGGAAGTGCCGCTGCCTTGCAAAAGCACCAGCGTCCCACCGTTAGCCACAGACACAGCTGCACCGCAGTTTCATCATCTGAATGGAGTTTCACAGCAGTGGCGCGGAAACCAAAGTCCCCGAGCGCTAGCGCGATTTTTCGCCAAAGATCCTGGAGGTGAGCATTATGTCAGTGAGCCTTAAGAGGCAGTGATAAATAAGCAAATAAACAGAATCCACAGGCCAGCGCAGGAAAACAGCACAAAGACATGTTTTGAGTCTGGAACGCACTCAGCCGTCCCTTCAGCTGAACAGAGGAGCACAGCAGGAGAATATACATTTAGGATTATGGAGGATAATATTTCCGCTTTTTTTGTTCTCGATAATCGAGAAGACGGGAAGTACTTCAAGATTTGCATATCAAAGTCGGCTGATGTCTCACCACAACTTCAACAGGCGATAAATTAGGTTACAAAACTTGAATTGGTACTTTTGTCATACTTTTTCACCAAATAAGTAAACAATGTTAAAAGTACAACAGTCATCAGCTGGTGTGTTTGTTGTTTTGAAAGTTATGCTCGGTTAACAATGGGAGCTGTGGGTCCTTTGGGGATCATACACATCAAACACACATCATACATGCACAGACACACACACGCACACACACTCACAAAGCTGGAGCTCATTGTGTCTGTCAGGCCCTGCACGCACAATCACATCTTATTACATCCTTTTCCCTGATACGCAACACCCTTACCTCCACATCTCCACTCTTCCATCACCCACCCTCCACCTCACCACTCTTCATCGACCCCATACACCCTTCCTTCACCCCCAGCAGCTTCATCTCCATCTTCTACACCCATTTCTCCACCCCAACACCCCTCTTCCACCTCCAGCACCCTTATGCCCTCCCTCTGCTCCCATTCCTCCACCCTCTACACCCGTCCATCCACCTCTGACACTCTTGCTCCATCATCAACAGACTACTTTATCCCCAACACCCTCCCTACCTCCACCCGCTACACCGATCCCTCACACTCCACCACTCCTTCCTCCACCCTGATCTCTACCCCTACACTCTCCCTCCATCCCTCAGCACCCTTCGTACATCCTCCCCCGTGCTTTCTCCACCCACAGCCCTTTGCCCCCTCCAGCCCCTCCACCCGGTAGGAGCAGGGGGGAAGGTGTTATCTCCGCCCGTCTTGGTGAGATCAAGGCGCGGTGGTGTTTTACACTGTGGGAGTGTGTGTGGATGGTGGCTGGTTTAAGCAGCCTCACCTGGCCTGAGTCAGACTGATTGGACTCTGGGGCTGGGTGGGGCTGCACACCTGTTGCACATTGAGCAATCAGTGTGCACAGGTTAAACCAGCCACCACCACACACACTCAGGGAGAGCTCTCCGGCATGGCAGCATGGAGCACCATCTGCATGCCTCATTCCATGCAACCTTCACAATAAACCGGTTTTCAACATCACCACCCTGTGTCCGTTCGTTTGGAGGAGCCCGAGGAAAGTCACCTAGGTGGAGTGTGGGAGTCACCTAGGAGTCACCATCCCTTTCCCCAACGGT